>JAHRHZ010000108.1:5391542-5490959 GCA_024137785.1 Ginglymostoma cirratum
GGGTGTGGGGGGAGTTGCAGTCCTTGAAAAACGAGGACATCTGGGATGTATGGGTGTGGAATGCCTCATCCTGGGAGCAGATGCGGTGGAGGCGAAGGAATTGGGAATAGGGGATGGCATTTTTGCATAAGGGTGGGTGGGAGGTGGTGTATTCTCGGTAGCTGTGGGAGTCAGTGGGCTTGAAATGGATATTGGTTGCTAGGCGGTTGCCAGAGATGGAGACAGAGAGGTCCAGGAAGGAGACAGATGGTCCAGGTGAACTTAAGGTTGGGGTGGAAGGTGTTGGGGAAGTGGATGAACTGTTTGAGCAACTCGTGGGAGCACGAGGAGGCGCCGATACAGTCATCAATGTAACGGAAGAGAAGGTGGGGTTTAGGGCCAGTGTAGGTACGGAAGAGGCATTGTTCCACGTAACCTACAAGAGGCAGGCATAGCATGGGCCCATGCGGGTACCCACGGCCACCCACTTTGTCTGCAGGAAGTGGGAGGAATTGAAAAAGAAGTTTTTGAGGGTCAGGACGCGTTCAGCTAAGCAGATGAGGGTGTCAGTGGAGGGGGACTGGTTGGGCCTGCGGGACAGGAAGAAGCGGAGGGCCTTTAGGCCATCTGTATGGGGAATGCAGGTGTATCGGGACTGGACGTCCATGGTAAAGATGAGGTCTTGGGAACCCAACCTCCCCCCCTCAGTGGTCGAGAACGCCCTCAACCGTGTCTCCCACATTTCCCGCAACTCATCCCTCACAACCCCTCCCCGCAACAACAACCAAAACAGAATTCCCCTCGTCTTCGCGTACCACCCCACTAACCTCCGGATCCAACGCATCATCCTCCGACACTTCCGCCATCTGCAATCCGACCCCACCAAAGACATTTTTCCCTCCCCACCCATATCTGCCTTCCGGAGGGACCACTCTCTCCGTGACTCCCTTGTCCGCTCCACACTCTCGTCCAGCCCCACCACACCCGGCACTTTTCCCCGCAACCACAGAAAGTGCTACACCTGCCCCTACACCTCACCCCCATCCCAGGCCCCAAGAAGACTCTCCACATCAAGCAGATATTCACCTGCCCATCTGCTAACGTGGTATACTACATCCGCTGTTCCCTTTGTGGCCTCCTCTACATTGGGGAAACCAAACGGAGGCTTTGCAGAACACCTACACAGTTCACACTAAACAACTGCACCTTCTAGTCACGAACCATTTCGACTCCCCCTTCGACTCCTCAGATGACATGTCCATCCTGGGCCTCCTGCAGTGCCACAACGATGCTACCCGAAGGCTGCAGGAACAGCAACTCATATTCCGCTTGGGAACCCTGCAGCCCAATGGTATCAATGTGGACTTCACAAGCTTCAAAATCTCCTCTTCCCCCTACCGCATCCAAAAACCAGCCCAGCTCGTCCCCGCCTCCCTAACCTGTCCTTCCTCCCACCTCAAGCCCCACCCCCATCTCCTACCTACTAACCTCATCCCACCCCCTTGACCTGTCCGTCCTCCCTGGACTGACCTATCTCCTCCCTACCTCCCCACCTACACTCAACTTTACTGGCTCCATCCCTGCCTCTTTTACCTGTCTGTCTCCTCTCCACGTATCTTCTCCTCTATCCACCTCCCCCTCTCTCCCTATTTATTTCAGAAACCCCTTCCCCTCCCTCATTTCTGATGAAGGGTCTAGGCCTGAAACGTCAACTTCCTGCTTGGCCTGCTGTGTTCATCCAGCTCTACACCTTGTTATCCCAGTTATAGAGAGATGGGTAACTGATACAGCACATTCAGAGTTCATTCAAACTCCAGCACACCAGCTTCTGTATTATAAAATCATTCTATGCACAGGGGAGAAACGAGAGGGAGTCTCAAGAAAAGGTCTTTTTTTGTTAAAGTCAGCAGTATAGCTGCAACAAATGTAAAGTGCCATAAAAGTGCAGCCTGGAAGTTTTTTTTAGGGGAAACCAAGAGAAGTCAGGATAAAACACTTAAAAAAAAAATTAAAAAACAAAGCTCCCACCTCCACAAATAGCAGAACTGATCATTCTGCTTTTCACTGAACTGTTCACTTCCCTGAACCACTTGCATGCTGCAGGTGAGCTGTTGGTAATCTCTCTTCTGAGGGCCAGGATTCAAACTTTCTAGAAACATACAGCTCAAATCTTCCTGTGTGGTCCTATTCCACAGGCTGCTCAAAATAAATCATCTGCCCTTCCCTGGATTGGAGTTTACAGATATACTCTCTCTTCTTGCTGCAAGAGACTGAGTTTAGGAATAAGTTATGCAGATTTCCTACAGGTAAGACTCTGTCCCTGTTGTGGTCTCAAGTTAAAGCCACGCCCCCATTAGGACAATTTTCAGTCCAACGCAGGTCAGATTTTTATTATCTATATTTTTAATAAGGCCACTTTGGACACTTGACGAAACTACTATAAACTTTAAAATATATTCGTCACTTGTTCTGCAAATGAGCAAGTTAAATTTCAATGTAGCCAGCAAACAACTGCTAAACAACCAGGTGGATTTTAGAGGGTCATAAGCTTTTGGGGGAATAGAAAACCAAGTCTAGGCCATTCGGCCCCTTATCCCAGCACCACCAGTCCATCGGATCATGGGTGACCTCGCTTTCCTGAGACCCACCTCCGCTCCCCCCTCCCCACCCCCATAACCACTGACTCCATGAGAGAGAGAGTTGGAGACAATAAGGACTGCAGATGCTGGAAGTCAGGATCTATAGGCGCAAGGCTGGAAAAGCAGAGGTCAGACAGCATCCAAGGAGCAGGAAAGTCAATGTTTCAGGCCAAAACCCTTCATCAGGGCATGGGAGGGGAAGGAGAACTCAGAAATAAACAGAGGAAGATGGGGCTAGGGGGAAGGATTGAAGAGATGGTGACAAGTGGATGCAGGTAGTGGGTTATTGTGGTTCATCCATGGGAAGGGTGGAGCAGATAGGTAAGTAGGAAGATGGACAGGGTAGGTCAGGTCAGGGAGGTAAGGGGGGGTGGTGCGGTGGGGTGGATATGGTATAAGGTTGCGAGTCTAAGCTCACAAGGACAAATATCAGGTGTTGTTCCTCTCGCTTACTTTTGACCTCACTGACAGTGGAGCCGACCCAGGGATGGGCATGTTGTCATGGGAGTGGGAGGGGAAATTAAAACGGATGGCAACCAAAAGACCTGGTTGATTGATGCGTGCAGAGCACAGATGCTCTGTGAACCAGACCCCAAGTCTGCATTTGGTCTCCCCAGTATAGAGGGGACAACATCAGGAGCAACGGATGCAGTAGATTGGGTTGGATGAAGTGTATGTGAATCTCTGCCGGATCTGGAAGGATGGTTTGGGCTTTGGACAGAGGTGAGAGAGGAAGTGTAGGGGCAGGTGTTGCAACTCTAGCAGTCGAAGGGAAAGATACCTGGTCGTGAAGAAATTGGTGAAGAGTGTAGATCTGAAGAGGGAGTCATGGAATGAACGGTCCCTGAGCAAAGCAGACAGGGTGGAGGCAGAGTCTGATTGTAGATGGTGGAAATGTTGGACTATGACTATCAACAACCTCATCATTTTGGGAGACCTTCTGTCCACAACTTCCAACCTGATTGAAACGGTCTATGCGGGGTTGGGGAGTTATTTCCTACCAAAAATCCATAAACCCAACTGCCCCAGTCAACCAATTGTCTCTGCCTGCTCCTGCACCATTGCACTCATCTCCTCCTATCTCAACTCCATTCTTTCCGCCTTCGGTCTAGGAACTTCCTACCTATGCTTGTGACACAAGCCCTCCACCTTTCCCGTGCCACAATACCTCATCTTCAGCATGGACGTACAGTTCTTGAACTGTGTCCCCCACACGGAGGGCCTAAAAGCCCTCCACATCTTCCTCTCCCATAGGCTCAACCAACCGACACCTTCATTCACTTGGCTGAACAGGTCCTCATACAACAATTTTTCTTTGATTCCTCCCACTTCCTACAAATCAAAAGGGTAGACATGGGCACCTACATGGGTCCAAACTATGCCAGCCTCTTTGTTCCTCTTCCACAGCTACACCTGCACCATCCCTCACCTCTTTCTCCACAATATTGATGACTGTATAGGAACGACCTCATGCTCCCGCGAGGAGCTCAAGCAGTTCATCATATTCACCAACATCTTCCACCCTGCCCTCAGATTCACCTGGACTATTTCTGACCCCTCCCTCCCCTTTCCGAACTTCTCCATCTCCATTTCTACACACAGACTCAACACCGACATCAAACTCACCGACTCCCACAATTATGTCTCCTCTCGCCCACCATCCTGCAAAAATGCTATGCCATACTGCCAATTCCTCCACCTCTGCCACATCTGCTCCCAGGATGAGGTGTTCTACTCCAGGACATCCCAGATATCCTCCTACTTTAGGGGCTGTAATTTCCCTTCTTCTGTAATTAAGGATGCCCTAAATCGCATCTCTTCCATTTCCCACTTTTGCCCTCAAACCCCCTCTCCACAACAAGGATAGAATCCTCTTAGTCCTCACATACCACCCTACCAACATCTGAATCCAATGCATCACACTTTAAAATTTCCTCCAAAAACTGACACACTTCCTGGTGATTCTCTAAACACTGCACACTATAATGGAGCACTCTTTAAATACTGACACACTCGCAGAGATCCCCTGTAAATACTGACAGTCCCACTGAACTGTCTGTAAATACCATCAGTGTCACCTTGAAGCCATTGTGAATACTAAGACTCCCGCAGAGACACCTGTAAATACTGATACATCCTCTCTGAGACATTCTGGAACACTGCCTTTAAAATTCTGCCACACTCCTCAGGAATACCCTTTTAGTACTGACACCCTCCCCAGGAACACACTTCCAATGCTGATATTCTGCCCTGGGAGTTTCCTGTAAAAACTGATGCATCCACTTTGGAACCCATGTAAACATGAACACATTCACCCTGGATTTTGTGTAGATACCGCTCTTCTGCTTGGATTCCATGAAAATGCTAAGACATGTTGCAGTGGTTCTCTGTAAATACTGACACATTCACAAGCGACAGCATGTTAATATTGGTAGTCATCCTAGACCCCCTGTAAAAAGAGTGATAGACTCCCAGAGACAAGTAAATAATGACAGTCTACCTGAAACCACTGTAAACACTGATCAATAGCCCAGACTCTCTGCAAATATTGACACACTCCCCAAAGTCACCTTAAATACTCTTCATTCACTGAGGAGTCTCACTAAGTACTGCCATTCTCCCTGTGACACACTAAGGGAGGGCAAATTTCCCAGCAAATCTCTTGGATAAAGTACGTACTAACAGGCATGATTCTGCTGAATGGTGGAGCAGGCTCAAGGGGCTGAATGCCTACTTCTACTTCTTTTTCATATGATTGCAGGACTTTAATCAACAACAGGAGATTTTTAATGGTGGAAACCAAAATCTTGATCAAACAGTTAGATTTTAAAGAGAACCTTAAAAAAGGAAGAAGAGTTAAACGGACTAGGGGAAGAGAATTTCCAAGCTTAGGTTCAAGACAGCTGAAGTGAGGAAGACAAAAGGAGAAATTGGAATTGTAGAGGAAGGATAGAGCAACGTCAAGGGTAGCTTTGAAATTTTGCAATTATATTTGGATAGAACACAATGAAATTGAGGTGGCTATCTTATGAGACTTGTTATAAGGTCACAGACAGTAGAATTTGGGATGATCATGGGTATGTGGAGATAGCTTGTCTCCCACATTCTAGAATTGTATCAAAATCGCACAGCAAGATGGAATAAGTGCTGGATGCAGGGTTTCAGCAGATGGGCTGAGGCAAGGCTGATACACTGGAAACTGAGCAAGTGACCATCATCTAATAGGACAGGTAAACTGATCCATCAGCCTGAAACTGACTGACCACATAGCTGTCAGTTAATGCAACACAAGTGAATGGAAATTATGGAAACTCTTTCTACAACATTTTACACAACCATAAAATGAAAAGAAAACAGTGTCAAAATCATTCAATATCCTGTGAACCAGTAATCTTGTGTAAAGCAATCTCTCAGAATCATAGTAAAAGGAGAAAGCAAACAGAATTCTTGGCAGAGACATAATTAAACAACCACCTGTATAATAAACAGCTCAGCACAAAGGGGCTTAAATCCTTATTGGTCAACAGGCAACACAGGTACTGTCAGATTTACAGATAGAATTCAGAATTGATCAGAAGAACTTACCAAGATATGATGGCTGATGGTAAATGCTCGAAACCATTCTCAGAGAAATAACTCTCATCTGCCATTTATTCGCTGAGAAATGATTCTCTGCTTCATCCAAAGCAGGTGAATAGTTCACAGGCCGTCTGATTTGCAGGCAAACAAAACCTGATCCAGGACTATCAGATAAACTTTAGCATCAGGGACAGCCCATCACCCACAACAAGAGCCCCTTAGAACAGATTCTATTTAAAGACAGAGATGCAGTGATGCCACAGAGGCCAAGCCAATAATAAAAACCCGGTCGCTTCGATAAACACTTTGCCTGTTTAAACAACATGAACATATAGCAAATACAGGGTGGCAGTTCAACTATGGAGCTTGTCAGAATGCAATAATCAGTCCCAATGTCGAAACAGTTTTTCAAGCTATGCTCAGTCACAGCTCATCTGAACAACGTTCATCTCACTTAAACATGCACTGTTCAACAAATTCACCATTATTCTGTTTTCATTGTCAGTGCATGTGAGGATGACAAAAAAGCTTAAAAATCTACCTTTAGATTTTACCAGTAAGATGCTTTCTCAAACTCATCGTAAAATACCCGGATCTCTGTCACTTAGCATCATTCCTAAACTGCATCCTATTTTCTAAAATTATCATTTACTACAAAACAGCAAAGCCAAGTTTCAAATTATACTGCATGGAATTAGAAAAGTTTATCAATTTCACTAGCAATTCCCACCCTAATCTCACTTTCACCTGGTCTGTCTCATAGAAACCCTACAGTGTGGAAGGAGGCCATTCAGCCCATCGAGTCCACACCAACTCTCAAAGAACATCCCATGCAGACCCATTCCAACCCCGTAACTCTATATTTCCCAAGGCTAAATTCACCTACTCTGCTCATCCCTGGACACTATGGGCAATTTAGCATAGTCAATCCACCTAACGTGCACATCTTTGGATTGTGGAAGGAAACCAGAGCAGACAGGGAGAACGTGCAGACTCCACACATATAGTCGCCCAAAAGTGGAATCGAATCCGGGTCCCTGGTACTGACAGGCAACACTGCTAAGCACTGAGCCATCATGCCACCCACCGCTGACTCCCCCCTTCCTCTATGCATCTGTTTCCATTTCTAGGGATAGGCTGGCCACCAATATCCACTACAAGCCAACTGACTCCCAGTTACCATGACCATAGATCCTCACACTGTGCTTCCTGTAAAGACCCTATTCCGTTCTCCCAGGTCCTCAGTCTCCATTGTACCTATTCTGATGATACAAAGTTTGACAAAGGGGCCTCCAAAATGTCCACCTTCCTGAATTGACAATTCCCCAGCACTGTAGTTGATAGGTCCCTCAGTCGGGTCTGACCCGTCTCCGGTACTTCAGCCGTCACCCCCCTCTTCCCTCCCAAAACAGCAATAGCCTCTCTCTTGTCCCTACTTACCATCCCATCAGCATCCACATCTGGCTGCCATATCCACCACCTCCAGTTGGATGCCACCACCGTGTACCCCCCCCTCCCTCGTCAGCCTTCCACCAGGGCCGTTCCCTCCAGGATAGGCTGGTCCATGCCTCCTTCACTCCCAAGATGTCCCACAGCACCTTCCCCTGCAACTGCAGGTGTAACACCTATCTGCTTATTTCACCCCTTCTCAGTATCTGTAGCCCAAACACACCTCCCAGATGAAGCAGTGCTTTTCCTGCATTTCACTCAATCTAGTCTCCCACATTTGCTGCTCACAGAGTGGTCTCCTCTAAATTAGGGAAACAAAGCGTAGGCTGGGTGCCCACTTCACAGAACGTGTCCGTTCTGCCTGCAAGAAAGGTCCTTAGGCACCACTATCACGGGATAGGAGGATGTGGTGGAAGATGGACATTATGTTGGTACTCAACCAGTTTAGTCGTGAAATGATGAGAAAAGGAAAATCTCTGAAGCATCCAGTTGCCTGCAACACATCACTTCAACACATCACCTTGCTCCCGTTCATCTGCCTCAGGTTTGCTGCAATGCTCCAGCTCGGCTCAGCGCAAGTTGGAAGAACAGCAGCTTATTTTCCACTTGGTAACTCTACAGCTTTCTGGGCTCAATAGAGTTCAACAATTTTAGGGCTTCAGGCACTTTCTCCCATGTCTTCACGCCAACTCCCACACACAAGACCTTGTTATCACATGATTTGTTATTATACACAAGCCATTGTTAGCCACTAATTGTCCATCTTAGTAGCTATCCATTCTCCTTGGCTGATATTTATCCATTCTTTTATCTGACCAACTATTCTTCTCTCTCTTTGGGCTCTATTTCCACCTATCATTTACTCCTTACCCCTTTTCCTCCCACGCTATCTTATGAAAAAAAAAATTTTTCTTAGGTTTTGGAGTAGATTTGTAGCTCGGGTTGTGGCCTATCGCAAGCACAAGAATTCCTGGAAGCATGGCACTCCACGAAGCAGGCTATTAATAAACACATTGAACTTGACCCCATATACATTCCACTACGGAGGAAACCCAGAAGGGAGGCAATCCATTGCAACGGATCCCAGAGTTTAAAAACCAGGTGGGAAAACACACATGTGTCATCAGAGGCTGCACTGAGGATGTTACCAAGCACTGTAACGAAACGTCTGCGGAGCAACAAACCAGCTCGGTGAGCCAACCAACCTCGACAATCTTTTTGTTAGCTGCCAGTTCTAAGAAAAGGGCACTGGACCCAAAACATTAATTCTGTTTTCTCTCCTACAATGCTGCCATACCATTGAGTTTTACCAACAATTTCTGTTGTTTCTGATATCCAGCATCTGCAGGTCTTTTGGTTTTCTAATCATACCGAATGCTGTGGAGCTGGATAAACACAGCAGGCCAAGCAGCATCATGGGAGCAGGAAAACTTGACGTTTCGGGTCCAGATCCTTCATCAGAAATGGGGGAGGGGAAGAGGGTTCTGAAATAAATAGGGAGAGGAGGGGGAGGCAGATAGAAGATGGATAGAGGAGAGGATAGGTGGAGAGGGGACAGACAACTCAAAGAGGCGGGATGGAGCCAGTCAAGGTGAGTGTAGGTGGGGAGGTAGGGAGGACGGACAGGTCAAGGGGGCGGGATGAGGTTAGTAGGTAGGAGATGGGGTATCCTGCTTAAGGTAGCAGATACCTCCTGTAGAGCAGTGGTATGCTCTGTGACAAACAGTATCTGGAATCTCCACCAAGTTTGAGTCCCTCAGAGCTCACTGTACACCTCCAATTTCCCCTTCCTAAACACATTTCCAAATCCGCTCTCAGGCGCAACACTTACCTTTGATGCCTGTGGTTTCAGCTGCCGAGCTTTGGAATTCACTCCTCAACCTCTACAACCTTCTTTGGAGATATAAAATAGACTTATTTACTTAATAAAAACCGAAAGAACTGCGGATGCTGTAAATCAGGAACAAAAACAAAGTTGCTGGAAAAGCTCAGCAGGTCTGACAGCACCTGTGAAGGAAAAAAAGAGTTAATGTTTCCGGTCCGGTGACCCTTCCCCAGATTTCTTTGCTCACTGTTTCAATCATCTGCAAAAATGCAAGTTGTTGCCGTTAATACCTTACACTGAGAGGAACAGGAATATCACACCAACCTTTTAAATTCTCGAACCAAAACGTCCAGAGTCCCTCTCGGACTGGAAGCTTAAAGCTACCGTTTCACTTTCAGTCAGGAACAGATCCTAGTTTGACCCGAATCCCTGACTTAACAGCACGTTTGCAGTATTCACCGTTCTTCTTGCTGACCTCAACCCAATTGTAAAAAAACTTGTGTTCCATGTCTAAGAGCTGTGAACCATTGAGGAGAGCAGCTGAGACACATTTCTTCATCACCCCTCGTGCAACTGCACAGCGGGAGAAGCCGGAAACAGTGCTCGTGTACTACGTCACAATGAGCCAGGGTGATTGACGGTAGGTAGAATCCAATAGGGGGACAGAGGCGGGTCTGGAGGACCGGACTGGAAAGGTTGGTCCTCCAACTAATCAGAGTCGGTGAGGGTGGAGCTACGGGCAACACGTGAGCAATGCCCGTTGCCGTTCGTGCGCAGGCGCGATCGCGCTGTGGCTGCGTGCCGGAGCCGTGGAGTCGGTAAAGTTGGGGTGAACGATGTAGTTAATGTGGATTGGGAGGTTTCATAAACGACTGGTGTACAATTATAGATCTGAATTTCAAGCTTCAGGTCCTGGTTTTGTAGCAAATCGGAAAAGGGCTGCGGGCCTCCGGCGGCGAGAGGTCGTGAGTCACCGTCGCTCTCTTTCTTGGGGACGACGGATGAGAGGTGATTTGATAGAGGTTACAAGATGATGAGAGGCGTAGATGGAGTGGATAGCCAAAGACTTTTTCCCAGGGCAGAAATGACTATTACGAGGGGGCATAATTTTAAGGCGATTGGGGGAAGTTATATGTGAGATGTCGGAGGTAGGTTCTTTATACAGAGAGTGGCGGGCGTGTGGAATGCGCTGCATTGGTAGTGGAGTCAGATACTTCAGAGACTTTTAAGCGACTCTTGGATGATAGTATAATGTAGGTTATGCAGGGTAGATTGATCTTAGTAAGATAAAAGGTCGGTACGACATCGTGGACCAAAGGACCTGTACTGTGCTGTACTGTTCTATGTTCTAGAATATCCTTTATTGTCACAGATACTCCACTACAGGAGTACAGTGAAAAGTTTTTACAGTGGCTGCCTTCAATGGTGCCATCTTAGGTACAAGTACCTAGGTACAAATCCTGCAGAGTAAAAAAAAAAATTAGCATGAAACGGTAAAAATGTCCAGAATGATAATAAGTGACCTTCAGTACTTAAGTTCCAGTCCTTACCCTGCAGGGTCCTGAAGCACAAGGCCACTCTGCTGCCACTCCAGGAGATGCCCATTCGCCCAACTGCAGGACTCAGTCCGTGCTTGCCATGCCCCTTGACTCCACCCACCAGGTAGGGTAGGGGAAGAAAAGAAAAGTTTCAAAGAGCTTTAAAAAACGAAGGGAAAGAGACTGGTGAGCAGAAGAACTCCAACCGGAGTGTCCTACTCTGCCACCATCTTGACTTGTTATCCAGGAGTTAATGTTTCGGGTCCGGTGACCCTTCCTCAGAAGACTTCTGCAGAGGCTGAGGAAGGATCACCGGACCCAAAATATTAACCCTGTTTTTTCCTTTACAGATGCTGCCAGACCTGCTGAGCTTCTCCAGCAACTTTGTTTTTATTCCTGCTTTACAGCATCCACAGTTCTTTTGGTTTTTATTTTGACTTGTTATCCTGTGGGTCTGGGGGATATGATCACTGTTTTATGGGGCTCTGAATGTTGGGGGAAGGGTGTGTTTGCTGATTTATTTTGGGCCCTGGGGGAAGAGTGTTAAAGGCTCTTATGAATCCCACATATTTCGATGGGATCAACTCATATTCTTCTAAAATGCAGTAAGTAGAGTCCCAACCTGTTTAGCTTTTGTTCATAAGGTAATCCTTCCATGCGCAGGCATCATTCAAGTGGATCTTATTTGAACTTGCTCCAATGAATTGATATCTCTCTTTAATGAGATTAAAACTGCTCACAATACTCCAGATGTGGCCTCAACAGCACTTAGTACAGTTGCAGAAAGACTTCCCTACTCTGACGCTCTAACTCCCTTGAAGTAAAAGTCAAAATTTTATTCAGCTTTCTGATTACCTGCAGCACCTGTGTGATAGTTTTCGTAGTTCATACATAAGTACCCCAAATCCCTTTGCATTGTAGTTTTAAAAAGTCTGTTTTTTGTGGGAGCAAATTGCTGCAAATGCTGGAATCTCTGTGGAAAACGACAAATGCTGGAGATCACGACAGGTCATGGATAGATAGTAAGCTAACATTTTGCATTTAGATGACTCTTCATCAGAGGTGAAGTGAAATGTGGAGGTGGCAACATTTATACTATACTTGGGGAAGGGTGTGGGAATGGTGGGGTGTTGAGTGTAGGGGTAGAAAACAAGTTGATAGTTCGGATTAAGTGATCAGAATGTAAGAATGACAGAACAATGGTGTGTCTAACTGCCAGACTTGAAAGAACAGACAGTTCTACTAGTCTGGGGGCAGGGGAGAGAGAATGTAACAAGTAAAGCTAAAAATGAAGAAATGGCAGTTGGTTCACAATTTGAAAGTGTTGAACTATAAACTGCCTAGTCTGAAGATGAGATATTGTTCCTCTCGCATGTCAAGGACAGAACAAGTTCACATTTTTCTGCATTATACTGAATTTCTCTTGCAAAATTAAACTATCAATTTCTATGTGTAGATTGAACTTGCCTCAGATTCCTTTCTCTGATATTCCCTATGATCTTCTAAACTCTGGTGGAAAAGTCCTGTCTGAACAAGCCTCTCTTAATACGTCAGTCTGGTGAACCTTTTTTACAATTCTTCAGTAGCCAGTAAATCCTTCCTCAGGAAAGGAAAACAAAAGTGCACAGAACAACAGGGTTGAGTTGTAAATCTATGAAATGCCTCTGTTCACCTTCCTGCCTCTGCTGCTCCCTCCCAGCCAGCTTTGGTGACTCTTCCCTGCCTCCACTGCTCTCCCTAGACTGCACGGAAACAGTCTAACCAGTCGGTGCTGACCATAATCCCAAACTAAACTAGTCCCATCTCCCTGCACTTGGCCCATATCCCTCCCAACTTTTCTTATTCATGTACGTATTCTTTTTTGAAGAAGTGAAAGAGGACTGATGAAAGCAGGGTGGTGGACATTATCTATATTGAACTCAATAAGGCATTTGACAAGGTTCCACATAGTAGACTGGCGAACAAGGTTAGATCGCACGGAATACTGGGAGATCTAACCATTTGGATACAAAATTGGCTGGATGGTAGGAGACAGAGGATGGGGTTGGAGGGTTGCTTCTTGGACTGAAGGCCTGTGACCAGTGGTGTGTTGCAGGGATCGGTGCTGGGTCCACTGCTTTTTGTTAGGTATAGAAATTGGAGGTGAATTTAGGAGGTATAGTTAGTACATTTGCAGGTTGCACCATAATTAGTGGTGTAGTGGACAGTGAAGCCGGTAGTCTCGGTGTACAATGGGACCTTGATCTGATGGGCCAAGGAGTGGCAGATGGAGTTTAATCTTGATAAATGTGAGGTGTTACATTTTGGTAAGGCAAATCAGGGCAGCACTTAGACATTTAATGGTAACATTCCAGGAAGTGTTGCTGATCAAAAAGACCTTGGAGTACAAGTTAATAGCTCCTTGAAAGGGGAGTTGCAGGTAGATAGGGTAGTGAAGACAGCGTTTGGTATGCTTGCCTTTATTGGTCAGTGCATTGAGTATTGGAATTGGGAGGTTCCTGAAATTCCCCAGCCGAGGGAAAAGACATATGCCATTCACTTATCTGTAGTCCTCATGATTTTATAAGCCTCTATAAAGTCATCCTTCAACCTATGCTCCAGTGAAAAATTCCCAGCCTACCCAGCCTCTCCTTGGGTCTCAAACCCTCCATTCTTGGCAGCATCCTGGTAATTCTCTTCTGAACCCTCTCCAGTTTAAAAATATCCTTCCTATAATAGGGTGACTGGATTTGTACACAGTACTTCAGAAAGACTTCACCAATGTGCTGTACAACTTCAATATAATGACCCAACTCCTATACTTAAAAGTCTGAGCAATGAAGGCAAGCATGCTAAACATCTTCTACATGTGATGCAAACTTCAAAGAACTGTGTACCTGAACCCCTAGGTATCTCTATTCTATAACACCTCCCAAGGCCCTACTTTTAATTGTATAAGTCTTGCCCTTGTGTTTTGCCAAAATGCAATACCTCACATTTATTCAAATTAAACTCCATTTACCACTCTTCAGTCCAATGGCCCAATTGATCAAGATCCCTCTGTAATCTTAGATAAACTTTTTTGCTGTCCACTGTACCACCAATTTTGGTGTCATCTTCAAGCTTAATAACCCTACCGTCTGTATTCACATCTAAATCACTTGTATAAATGACAAACAAAAGTGAACCCCTCACCAATCCCTGTAGATCACTGCTGGTCACAGTCGTCCAGTCCAAAAAAACACCCTCCACCGTTGCTCTGTCTACTGCCATTAAGCCAATTTTTCTATCTAATTGGAAGCTAATCTTGAATCCCATATGATCTAACTTTACTAATTAGTCTCCCATACCATATTCTGTGTGAACACTGATTCAGATTCTTCCCTTAAAGACGTTTATAGTTGTGGTGTATATCCAGCAGTTCCTCAAGTGTCAGCTCCATAAAAGACCACATTAATTTCTCTTAGTTTCGCAACCTGTGTGTTTACTTCTGGTTTCTCCCTCACCATATTTGTTTTCTGTTTGAAAGGTTGATTCACGGTTAGAGAATTCAAATAATACCGCATCCAGATCTGACAGTCACTCTGTTTCTCAAGCTGTTAATATCTCAGGATTTTGGACGTTAAAGGAAAAAGCACCAGTCACACTGGGGAGAAAGAGCTTATCTGTATGTGGAAGGAAGATTTTGTGAAGATTTATCTGAAATGTCAAAACACTGGTGCGGTCCTGAGGGAGAGACTGTTGAAATGCAGGGATTGTGGGAAGGCATTTCTTTATCCTCTCATCCGTGCAGTCACACTGGGGAGAGACCATTCACCTGCTCTGATTGTGGGAAGGGATTCACTTCATCATCCAGCCCGCTGAAACACCAGCAAATTCGCACTGTGGAGAAACCATTCACCTGTTCTGAATATGGGAAAGGATTCACTCGCTCATCTAAACTGCTGACACACCAGCAAGTTCACACTGGAGAGAGAGAATTCGCCTGCTGCAATTGTGAGAAAGCCTTCATTCAGTTATCCCACCTGTTGATACAGCAACACGTTCACACTGGGGAGAAACCGTTCCCCTGCTCCCAGCATGGGAAGAGATTCACTTAGTCATCTAAACTGATGAAACACCAGCAGGTTTACACTGGAGAGAAATCATTCACATGCTCTGATTGTGGGAAACAATTCAGTCAGTCATTCAGCCTACTGAGACACCAATGAGTTCACGCTGGGGAGAAACCATCCAATTGCGCTGACTGTGGGAAGGGATTTATGCAGTCAAACCATTTTCTGAAACACCAGCAAATTCACACTAGAGAAAGACAATTCACCTGCAATGTGTGTTGAAAGGGATTCCCTCTGTCAAACTGTTAACACCAGTGAATTTATACTGGATGGATACTGTTCACCTGTGTTTTGTGAAAAAGGCTCTGCTGTTTGCTAACACCAGCGAATTCACAAAGAAGCACACTTGAAGAATTTCACTCTTACTCACACCAAGTAATGAACTGTAGTCATTTGTACAAATGTTATTAAATCCTGCTGTATTAAGTGCTGATATTGTAGATAAAATGTAAATATAACTGCGTATCTGCAGGGCACATTTTGGAATTGATCATAACATTGCTGTACATCACGTTCATGCTGAGTAAAAATTCTCTGACTGCACTGTGTGAGAAAATGGATTTTTTTGGTTCATCAGGACTGGGTAACTACCAGTGAGTTGCCAAATAACTTCAGGAGTTGGATTTTAATGCTACTGTTATCTATGTCCACACTGTTATCTGTGGTCTGTTTCTGACGAAGTTTGTACACATCGTCATCATTGGTGGTCCTTTGCAGACGAGGCTGACTCTCTTCAGGGTGTATCCGTAGGTGGCTGTACATATCTAGTCTGCTACCACAGGCTCTGTTACACTTGGGGCAGAAGGTGAGTCAGGCATTGGTGTGGCAGCATGTTCCTTTTCGCTGTTTTTGCCTGTCTTCCACATTTTCTAAATGACAAGTCTTGACGTGTTTGACACCTTCCCAGATGCTGTTCGTACACTTTGGAGGTCTGGGTCCAGAGAGTCCCAGATGTCAAATGAAATGCCACATTTCAGCACCGAGGCCTTGAGAGTATCACTGATGTGCTTCCTCTGCCCACCTGGGGTTCATCTGCCATTTCAAAGCTGGGGGTCAAGCACCTGCTCAGGCTATCTCTCATCAGTCATGCAGACAACATTCCTAGCCCATCGTAACCAATCAAAGGTGCCTCGATGCGGGGAAAGTTGGCCTGATTAAGGATGCTGGTGTTGGTTTGTCTTTCTTCCCAGCGGATTCAGTGGATCTTGTGCAGGCAGCATTGGTGCTATTGCTCTAGCACCTTGAGGAGTCTGATGTAGGTAATCCATGTCTCAGAGCCATATAGGTGGACAGGAACCACCACAGCTCTCTTGGTGTTGGATCTAATGTTATTGCCCTTGAACACTCTTTTCCCCAGACAGCAACAGGCTCCACTAACAGTCCTGGATCTCTTCATCAGCTGTTTTGGCGGATAGGGCACTCCCGAGGTATTTGAAGTGGGGTAGGCAATAATTGCTGGCCAGCCAGCAATGCCCATATCCCACAAATGAATTTTTTTTTTAAAGTGGTCAACATTCTTGAAGGCCGCCCCATGACCTTTGATGATCAGGGGTTTGCTTCGCCAGGCCAGGCCAGGTTAGTGGAGGACCTTCATCTTGGGGATGTTCAGAGTGAGACCCATGTTCTCATATGCTTATGTAAACATGCTGATGATGGTCTGCAATGCATCTTGAGAGATTGCACATCGCAAGCATCATCTGTGTACTGCAGTTTGTAAACATCATCTGCATCAAATGGCCGTCTGATTGGAAACCTTAGGCTTGTTTTGATGTTTTGGCAACTAGCTTGAATCAACCATTTAATGTAAACTAAGCACTTAGCTATTGAAAGCCAATTGAATTTAAATCTGATGGTTTTGAATAACATCAGACCCATGCTATTGTAAGAAAATTGAATGTCATCCAAGAGATATAAGGAGAGGGTTGTTGAAAATCAATGTGAGAGTGAACCACGGTCTGAGAAATAAGCATATAGCACTCACAAGAAATTGCTAAGCTCTCTAACAAAATGCCATCTATCCATAAAAGGTATCACCACTAAAGGCACTTCTAGCTAAGAGCCCTCACAGAAAAAACATCCCTGATAGCTGGATCAGTGGAAGAAAGGCATTCTTGACTGGAGAGAATCGGGGTAGGCAGAGCATACATCCTGTGTGGACTTTGAGAGACCAAATTTTAATTTATTTTCTTATTACCTGGGTTTGTATAAGTGGGACTTGTGTTTACTGGAACAGCATACCAGTAGAATTTTTAATTCAGTTCAGGAATAGTTAGGAGTTAGGGGGAATTTGTTTGGTTTGTTAGTAGCTCTGTTAATTTGCTTACTGTTAGGGTTAAATAAATAAATTTTTACCTTTAATGTGAATATCAGGGATTTTCTTTCATTTAACCTTCTCATCTCCATAACACTCCCACAATCCAAAGATGTGCAAATAAGTAGACTGGCCATGCTAAATTGTCCATCGTGTTCAAGGATGTGTCGGTTAAGTACATTAGCCATGAGAAATGCAAGGATAGGGTAGGGGGATGAGTCAGGATGGGACTCTTTTCAGGGGTTTGTGTGGACGTGTTGAGCTGAGTGGCCAGTTTCTAAATTGTGTGGATTCAATGATTTTAAATACAAATGTAGTTTCCTCCTCCTACTTCTATGGGTTTTGAATTCCAAACTTTATGAAGGTAATCACTTCACAAAATCTCAAGGTTCCACTTTATTCCTCTTGACCTCAAAAACAGATCTTGAACTTCTCAGCTGTAGCTCTTTCAAAATATTGCAAATCAATTTCAGCACTTAAAGTCAAATTAAGCACTTAAAGCACCAGGATTTAAAATGTAACATTCCAATTTCAATGTTGGTATCTGCTTCTTTAAAAAACCTATATTACTCTCAGTCACTCTGTGAGACAGAGAATAAATTTGTGAATCTGCCCTCTGTCTGCTGAATCACACTTGATACTTTCATCAATTTCTTTGTTCTGTGTGTTATCAACTTTTGTGGCTCATTAATTTGTGGGCTGGTTTTTCATTATTTGGTTAAAATGTTTCTAAGGACAGGAGAATCTGTTGCAACCATTACAAAATTTAAAAGGCCCTTTCGTACGAAAAGAAATGTGCATGAAGAGGAAGATTCCCTAAATTGTACAGGTTGAACTTTCCTGATTGAACCTCAGAGAAAACATCATTCTTTCTGCGTTGCATAACTACTGATCTGAGTGCTACCATTCACTAGTTTTATCGAACGTCCCCCTATTCACTGCCGACACCATACCCAGCCACCATTGGTGAATGAATTCCTTCTGTTCAGGGACAACTGATACCAAAAAGTGAAGATTTGTGTCATAAAAAAGGAAAGTACTGTGGATGCTGTAAATCAGAAGACTTGTGTCAAGTTATCGCATTGGTCTGTGACTGAGGAGAGTTTATTTCCTACGAGTATTATTTGGCCGTCCTACGCCATTTTAATAAACAAATCCTAAAAGAAATATTTGGTGTTTCTTATGGTAGCCCATCTACCCAGCAGTCTCCGCGGTCTCGAAAGTTCCTCGTTCACAGGAACCAGATCAGTACGCAAGCGCGGACGCCACGGTGAATAAAGCATGCGCGGAGCGGGTGAAGACTGCGGCTGGTGTTTCCTTTCTCTGCCCTGAAACGTTTCAAATGATGCGAGAAGAAGGGAGCGATGAATTGGGCGAATACACTGAAAGACTCCACGAACGTTTTCTGTAAGGCATGTAGCCCAGAAAGTGATATTTGGTCGGACCGTTTGTACGAAGCGAGGGCGAAAATTATACTTTCGCGCTGAGGCAAGGCCCCGGGTGATAGCCGCCATCTTTGTTAGGGACTCAGGACAACAGCGCTATTTGCGATAGCCATCTTTGTAGGGGGTCATCTTTGGAATGACTAGGAGGAGCTTGCTGCCCGTTCTTCATAATGGAAACAGCCTGTCCATCAAGATGCATTGGCCTTTCGCACCCAATGTGTTATTGATGAGGCAGATCGGCAACACAGAGGGAGAGAAAGAAAGCAAATCCTGCTCTCTGAATCATGCTACCCATGGGAAGATTTACTTCATTGTTCAAACTCTGCTCAGTCACACGAAGACTCAGGACAGAAAATCCTGACCCTGAGTAGATTTCATCCCCAAATCAAGGGACTATCAATCGTTAGGAGAGGCAATGACAGCAGGAAATGTGTGTAGTCATCCTGGGACACAAGCAGGGGAATGTTGTGGATTTGTATCCTGAACTGACAAGGATGGCGTTTTGGGGTTAGAAAGGGACGATTTAGATACAGTGAAATCAAACCAAGAGAAATGTTTGCCTCTTCTGAATATTTGTCCCTGACTATCATTGATTGATTTTGTAAAAATCCTTTATAGGACGTTCACTGAAGATGCTGTCACATCTCCTATGACCTAACTATTTCCCCAACTGTGAGACTTTTTGCTGACTCTAGTGTTTCTGTCATCTTTCCAGATACAGCATGAGATATGAAAACTGGAAATTGAAGTTGTTCCAAAGGTGAGTATTTTCAAATGTTTGCTGTTTTCTAGTTGGGTCTGAAGAATAATGGGATTAACAAACTAGATCAGGGGAATGACAAAGTAGATATCGAAAGGATACTAGAACAACAGGTCATTAGTGTTAGGATAACGGCTAGCAGATTTAAAACAGAGATGAGGAATAATTACTTTTATCAAAAGGTTGTGGATCTGTAGAATTGACCAGCCCAGGGTCTGGTGAATGCTGTGACATTGCCTATCTCTTCCTTAAATTTACTCAGAGTTTTAATTAGCAATGAGTTGAGGATTTTTTGGGAGTTGGCCTCAATTCTACTTTCCTGCCGAGGTGAGATCAGCCATGATTTTATCAAAGGTGGAGCAACTCGGGAGCTGAATTGCCTACTCCTGCCCTTGATTCTTATGTTCTCTAACTCAATGTAAAACCTTAAGAATTCTAACTTGGCATCTTTTCCTATACTGCATTCTATTTCCTATTTTATCTACTATACTGCAAAGGCAAGATTATAATGACGTTTGATGTTTGCTTTTAATTGTCATAGATTCATACAGATATACAGCACGGAAACAGACCCTTCAGTGCAACTCATCCCTGCCTACCAGGTAGCCTAAATTAATCTAGTCTCATTTGCCAGCATTTGGTCCATATTTGTCTAAACCCTTCCCATTCATAAACCCATCCAGATGCCTTTTAAATGTCGTAATTGTACCAGCCTCCACCACTTCCTCTGGCAGTTCATTCCATACACATACCACTCTCTGCGTGAAAATCGTTCCTCTCTCATCTCAAACCTATGCCCTCTAGTTTTGGGCTTCCCTACCATGGGGAAAAGACCTTGACTGTTCACCCTATCAATGCCTCTCATGATTTTTTATAACCTCTAACCCTCAGCCTCCAATTCTTCAGGGAAAATAGCCCCAGCCTATTCAGCCTCTCCCGAGAGCTCAAAGTCTCCAACCCTGACAACATTCTTGTAAATCTTTTCTGAATCCTTTTCAAGTTTAACAGAATCTTACATATAGCAAGGAGACCAGAATTAAACACAGTATTCTAAAAGGGGCCTAGCCAATGTCCTGTACAGCTGCAACATGACCTCCCAGTCCTATACACAAAGCACTGATGAATAAAGGCAAGTGTACAAAACACTTTCTTCACTACCCTGTCTACAGGCTCTTATACGCTAGACTCTCCTACGAGTGGAAACATCTCCATATCCACTCTATCCAGGCCTCTGTGTCCTATAAGTTTCAAGGAGATCCCCTCCCTAATTCTTCAACTCTGAGTCCAGGTGCAGAATCCTCAACTGCACATCATGTGACAAGCCCTTCATCGCTGGGATCATTCTTATAAACCTCCCCTGGTCCTCTTCCAATGCCAACGCATGCTTCCTTAGATACAGGTGCAAAACTGCTCACAATACATCAAATGCAGTCTAATCTGAGGCTGACAGTCTCAGTAGTACAACTCTGCTCTTGTATTCTTGCCCTCTTGAAATGAATCGCAACATTATATTTGCCTTCTAATTGCCAAGTGAACCGCCATGTTAAGCTTAAAAGAACCCTGAACTAGAATCCAAAGTCCCTTTGTGTTTCAGATTTGTGAAGCCTTTCCCCATTTACACAATAGTGTATGCCTTTTATTCCTATCAAAATGCATAACCTCACTTTCCCACATTGTATTCCAACTGCCACTTCTTTGACCTCTCTTCAGCCTGTCCAACTCTTTCTGCAGCCTCCCCACTTCCTCATCACTACCTGTCCCCCCGCCTCCTATCTTTGCGTCATTGATAAACTTAGCAACAGTGCCCTCAGTTCCTTTGTCCAAATCGTGAGTGGAGAACATGAATAGTTGTGGTCCCAACGCTGACCCCTATGAAACTCCTCTAGTCAGTGCCTGCCAGCTTGAAAAAGACCCCTTTATTCCTACTGTGTACCTTCTGCCAGTCATCCAATCCTGTATCTATGCTAGTACCTTGCTCCTGACATCATGGACATTTATCTTATTTAACAGCCTCCTGTGTGGCCCCTTGTCAAATGCATTCTGGAAATCCAAAAAAGGTCATGTCCACTGGCTGTCCTTTGTCAAACTTGCTTCTTACCTCCTCAAAGAATTCTGCAGATTTCTCAAGCATGACCTCCCCTTTACAAAGCAGTGCTGACTCAACCCTATCTTGCTATGCATTTCCAAATACTCCACAATCTCATCCTTAATAGACTCTATAATCTTATGAACAAATGAGGTCAGCCTAACTGGTCTGTAATATATAAGGGACTTTGGATTCTATTGCCGGATTCTTTTAAGCTTAACATGGAGGTTCACTTGGCTATTAGGAAGGCAAATATAATGCTAGGATTCGTATTCTTGCCCTCTTGAAACAAGAGCAGAGTTGTATTGCTACATTTTGTCTCCATCACTCCTTAAACAGGGGTGTTACATTAGCAATTTTCCACTCCCCTGGGACCCACCCAGATTCCAGTGATTCCTGAAAGATCAGTATAAACCTCCGTATTCTTCTTAGCTATCTTTTTCAGTACCCTGGGTGTGGTTTCTCCACATTCTGATCTTTGAGCTTCCCCAGCACCTTCTCCTTAGTGATGGCTACTGCACTCGCCTCTGCCCCCGACTGTCAAAGTTCTGGAATGCTGCTGGTGTCTTCCAGCATGAGGACTGATGCCAAGTATCTAATCAGTTCCTGTATAATTTCTTTGTTTCTCATTTCTATTTTGCCAGCCTCGTTTGCTAATGGTTCACTATCCACTCTGACCTCAGTGTCAATACAGGGTGGAGCTGGGGGAACACAGGTCAGGCAGCATCAGAGGAACAGGAAAGTTGATGTTTCGGGTCAAGACTCTTCGTCAGGACTTGGTGGGGGGGGGGATGTTGGGGGAGGGAGCTCAGAAATAAATGGGGAGTGCTGCTGGGCAAAGGGCAGGTGGGTTGGTGATAAGTGGATGCAGGTAGGGGGTTGTGGAAATTGGTCAATGGGAAGGGTAGGCCGGATAGGTGAGAAGGAAGACGAACAAGGTTGTGTCAGGTCAAGGAGGTGGTGATGAGAGTGAGGGCTGGACGTGGGATGAAGCCAGGGGTAGGAAGATCTTGAAGCTGGCGCATTCTATGTTGAGGCCATTGGACTGTAATTTCCCAATGTGGAATATAAGGTGTTGTTCCTCCAATTTTTATGTGGCCTCATTGTGACATTGGAGGAGGCCCAGTATGGACATGTCCCAAAGGGAGTGAGAGGAGAGTTGAAATGGCTGGCAACTGGAAGGTTGATTGAAGCGTACAGAGTGCAGATGCTCCATGAATCTGTCACCCAGTCTGTGCTTGGTCTGTCTGATGTAGAGGAGACCACGTCGGGAGCAATGGATGCAGTAGACCCAGGTTAGAAAACGTACAAGTGAATCCCTGTAGGATATGAATGATTGTTTGGGGCCTTGGACAGAAGTTGAGAGGAGGTAGGGGCAGGTGGAGCACTTGCTGCAGTTGCAAGAAAAGGCGCCAAGTCTGGTGGGGGTTGGTAGGGAGTGTGGAGCGGGTGGAGAGAGCGGTTCCTATGTAAAGCAGAGACAGGTGGGGAGGGTTTGATTGCTGGTGGCCAAAGTAGCAGAAGATGAAGCATTGGATTCCGAGGTTGGTGGGTGGTATTTGAAGACTGGGGGATTGTATCCTTGTTGGGTGGAGGGGGTTTGAGGACACAAGTGCAAGAGATGCAGTTGAGGGCATTCTGAATCACAGGAGAGGTGAAGTTACAGTCCTTGACATAGGAGGATATCTGTGATGTCCGGGAATGGGATGCGTCATCCCGGACGCAGATGCGACAGATGCGAAGGAATGGGGAGTATGGGATTGCATTTTCGCAAGAGGGTGGATCAGAGTAGGTGTAGTCAAGGTAACTGTGGGAGTTTGTGAGTTTGAAATTGGTGTCAGTGTTGAGTCGATTGCAGGAGATGATGACCGAGAGGTCCTGGAAGGGGAGGGAAGTGTTGTAGATGGTGCAGGTGAATTTGAGGTCAGAGTGAAAGGTATTGGTGAAGTAGTTGAACTGTTCGAGCTCCTCATGGGAGCACGAGGCAGCACCAATGCAGTCATACAGACCCCTTCTCCCACCTCTGACAAACTTCATCTCCCTGGAAACCACCTGCTGGCCTCCTACCCTCCCTCGACCTCTTCATCTCCAACTGCCATTGCGACATCAATCCCCTTATTCTCTCCACCCTTTTCATCTACTCCCACCTGTCTCCAGCCAAATACGCAGCCCCCCGCTCCCTCCACTCCAACCCCAACCTTTCTACTAAACCTACTGATCGGGGTAGCGGGGTGGTAGTATGGTGTCCTGACCTCTACATCACTGAGGGCAGGCGTCAACTCTCTGACACCTCCTCCTACCTTCCCCTCAATCATGACCCCACCTCCGATCACCATGTTGGCAGGTGGTGTCCAGGGAGATGAAGTTTGTCAGAGGAGGGAGAAGGGGTCTATGTGACTGTATCGGTGCTGCCTTGTGCTCATCCACTTCATCAATGTCATTTAACCCGACCTCAAATTCATCTGGACCATCTCCGGCACCTCCCTCCCCTTTCTGGACCTCTCCGTCTCCATCTCCGGCAACCGATTCAACACTGACATCTATTTCAAACCCACCAACTCCCATAACTACCTTGACTACACCCCCTGTCACCCACCCTTCTCCTTCGCCTCAACCGCATCTGCTCCCTGGATGAAGTATTCCACTCCCAGACATCACAGACGTACTTCTACTTCAAGGACCGCCACTTTGCCTCTCTTGTGATTCATAATGCTCTCAACTGTATCTCTTGCATTTCCCGTACTTCTGTCCTCAAACGCCCTCCCCCCCAATAACGAGAATAGAGTCCCCCGGTCCTCACATACCACCCCAGCAACATCCGAATGCAATTCATCATCCTCTGCCACTTTCACCACCTGCAATCAGACACCATTTGCAAAGAGATATTCCCCTCCCATCCCAATCTGCTTTCCATTGGACTGTTCTCTCCATGACTCCCTCATCCATTCCACACTCCCTACCAACCCCACCACACTCGGCATCTTTCCCCACAACCACAGGAAGTGCTACATCTGCCCCTACACCTCCCCTCTCACCTCCGTCCAAAGCCCCAAACAATCATTCCGTATCCGACAGGGATTCACCCGTATGTTTTCTAACCTAGTCTACTGCATCTGTTGCTCCCGAGGTGGTCTCTTCTATTTTAGAGAGACCAAGCACAGACCGATTCACGGAACATCTGGACTCTGTTCAAATCAACCTTCCAGTTGCCAGGCATTTCGACTCCCCTCCCACTCCCTTTGCATCCTGGGCCGGCTCCAATGTCACAATGAAGCCACACAACAATTGGAGGAACACCTTGTATTTCACCTCGGAAGCTTACAGCCCAATGGCGTCAACATAGAATTCACTAGCTTCAAAATCTCCCCACCACTGACCTCATCCCATGTCCAGCCCACCCTCTCATCCCCTCCTCCTTGCCCTGACACAACCTGTCCATCTTCTTTCTCACTTATCTGCCCACCCTTCCTGTTGAACAATCTCCAGAACCCCCTACCTGCATCCACCTATCACCAACCCACCAACCTTCGCCCAGCCCCACCCCCTCACTATTTTTGAGCTCCCTTCCCTCTCCCCTGTCCTGATGAAGGGTCCTAACCCAAAACATTGACTTTCCTGTTTCCCTGATGCTGCCTGACCTGCTGCGTTCCTCCAGCTCCACATTGTGTTGACGCTGATTTACAGCATCTGCAGGTCTTCCTTCTCTTATCCACTCTTACCTCTCTCTTTCATACATGTAAAAAAAAACTCTTGCAATCTTCTGTTATTTTTCTGGCTAGTGTACTGTCATTTCATTTTCTGCCCCCAATCTTATAACTTTTCTACTTGTCCTCCGCTAGCTTTTAAAGGCTTCCCTATCCTCTGACTTTCCACTAATCTTCACCACATTGTATGGTTTTGCTTTATGCTGTCCCTGAGTTCCCTTGACAGCCATTGTTACCTGGTCCTCCCTTTGATATATTTCTTCTTTTTTGGGATGAATTTCTGTTATGCCTTCTGAATTACTCCAGAAACTCCTCTCATTGTCTTCCCTGCTAGGATGCTCTCCTAATTGACTCTGGCCAGTTCCTCCCTCATGCTAGTAGTCACCTTTACTCAATTGTAATGTACTTACATCTGATTCCAGCTTCTGTGCTTCAAACTGCAGGGTCAATTCTTTCATATTGTGAGCACTGCCCACTGGAAGTTCCTTCACCTTCATCTCCCGAATCAATTCTGCCTCACAGCACAACACCAAGTCTTGAATTCCCTGATATGTTGTAGGTTCTATAAGCTGCTGCAAGAAAGAAATCTTGTCTTCATTCCACAAATTCCTTTTCTCGGTATCCACTACCAACCTGATTTTCCAAATCCACGTACATAATGAAGTTTCCATTGGTTGTTGTAATAGTGCCTTTCCGACATACATTTTCTATGCCCTGATTGACTTTCTGTCCCCCAACCTGTCTGCCTCTAGGAAGCGTGTACAGAACTTCCATCAGGGTCCCTTTACTTTGCGATTCCTTACCTCTCCCCACACAGATTCTATGCCTTCTGACCCTATATCACTTGATAACGATGTAATTTCTTACTAACAAGACAACCTGCCCATCTACCATCCTTTCGATAAGACGCATAACCTTTATATTTAGTTCCCCGCCCTGTTCGCCTTGTAGCCACATCTTTGTCATGCACACACCATTGAAATTGCCAATTTCAATCTGCATCATTTGTTTACCTTTTTTTAATATACTACATGCACCTTCAGTCCTGCATGACAGCCCCCGTTTTCGTAGTTGTCCTTTCATCTGCTGTGCCTGAAGTTAGATTCCTAACCTTTTCCATACTCTTTGTTCTCATATTTGTTCTGGGAATTTTATTAACCTCTCCTGAGCTCTCATTGCATCAGGTCCCAGGCAGACACATTTCCTGCCGATCATCACATACCATCAGGCCCCTTGCCACACACCCTTGGCTGATGAATCAGTGTTCCTCCATGTTGAACATTTGGAGGAAGCACTGTGGATGCCAAGGGCACAGAATGTACTTTGGATGAGAGTTAAATGATGACTGTGATGTTCTTACCAATCATTGTAAAAACCTATCTGGTTCACTGTTGTCCTTTAGGGAATGAAAACTACCGTCCTTGCCCTATCCGGCCTAAATGTAATTCCAGATTAACGTGAATGTTCTTGATTCTTAATTGCCCTCAGAAATGGTCCAGCAAGCCACCAAAACGTCTCAAAGGTATTAAAATGGATGAATCACCTGGCATCGTGTAGGGCGCTGGAAACTACTGAGGCAAACAGAGTCTGGTCAACTCTCCGAATTCTTCCTTCCCAACGTCTGGGGTTTAATGCCAATGTTATCTCACCGATTAGCCAAACAACAGCCTAAGGTATTCATACTCACAGAATCATGCCTTACACACAACGTCCCAGACAACACCATGCCTATCCTTCTGTATGTCCTGTCAGAACCGGCAGTGGGACAGAGATATATAAATTGGAGGAAGTCCTCCTGGTAACGGCAACATTGACTCCACATCTCATGATGTCTTGTGGTATTTTGAGGTCAAACATGGACAAAGAAACCTCCTGCTAATTACCATGCACCCCGCTCCATATTGTAAACGCAATTTGGCAGAAGCACTGTGGGTGGCAAAGACAGAATATTTTGTGGATTTGAGCTGACAGCATCACTACTGACTTGGTTGAAACCTGAAGGACATGAAGTAACCACTGCACAGTCCTTGAGGAAAGAAAGTTCCGTGTTTGCATGGAACCTTCTATCATGATGTATGCATTGTGCTAAATGAGAAAGCCTCTCAACAAATCTAATTCCAGATTGGGCATCCATGATGCACTGTGGTCCTTTACCAGCAGCAGACTTGTTCTCAACCAGAATCTGTAACCTCATGGCCCAACAAATCCCCACCTAGCAATGTAATTGTAAACTTTTTGTTCCTTAGGTCGAGCCAAACTGATTCTATCCTTTTAACCTTCTGAGCAATCCTCTTTCTCCAGCACTGCATTGGTCTCCTTAACCAATAGTTCCACTCACTTCCTTTTCTATCTTTTCTGAACAACTCATACACAGGTATATTTAACATCCATTCGAGCCCTCCTTTGAGCCAGTTCTCTCTTATAGCTACAACAGAACCAATAGTTCTTGTCAATCTTTCAGCTTTACGTATAAATAAAAACTTCAGTGATTTGCCAGTTTCCTGGCTTGTATCTAATGCTGTTGCTGCTGTTCCTGACATACATACTTTTTGTTCTCAGTCCATGGAGTTGGTGGACTTAGTTGAATTTTAACTGAAAATGGTCAAATTACGGGACAGGCATTTTATCGTGCTTTAACATAGTTAAAATAACAGAATCACAGGAGTGTTCTGGCACAGAAGAATGCCATTCTCTTGCTTTTGCTTTCCTTAGCAGTAACTCTGCAAATTCTTACTTTAAATATCCAATGCCAATTTCCTTTGCATATCAAAATCTAGACCATTAACAAAAGTCAAGAAAAGCGAAGGGCTCAATATGGGAGCTTGGGGAAATCCATTACAAACCTTTCTCTAACCTGAAAAGTATCCAGTGACAATTACCATATGTTTCCTCTGACTGAGTCAATGTTGCATCCAGATTCTTACTGTTTATTTTATTCCACACCTGACAATGCTCCTCACAAGCCTGTTCTATGGCACTGTATGGAATGATTTTGGGGGAGAAAAGAATGTCAGAAAGTTAGGGACACGCCTTATTGATGAAATAAATCCTGCCCTACAGATCCTGCTACTTTATTGGATGGCCTACCCCATTTGCTAAAAGATCTGTGGCTGTGTTCAGTCATATGAACACATTGAGCACCAACTCATAATCGTGAGTACACCATATCCTCAAATCAAGAGACTGCCGACCATAACGAGGAACATACGTACAGTGTGTCCAGCAGGACGTACGTACAGTCATCCCTTCTCAGAAGGTGGGGATGGTGTAAGTTCCATCCTGTTTTGACAATGATGAGCTTCATAAACTCCTTTCACAGAATGTTACAAGAGTCATAGAGTCATACAGCACGGAAACAGACCCTTCAGTCCAACAAGTCAATGCCATACGTAATCTAAAACTAAACTAGTACCACCTGCCTGTTCCTGGCCCATATCCCACCAAACCTTTCCTATTCATGTACTTATGCAAATGTCTGTTAAACATTGTCATTGTGCCCACATCCACCACTTCCTCAAAGTTCATTCCACACATGTGCCAACCTCTGTGTAAAACAAATTGCCCCGGTATCTTTTTTTAAATCTCTGTCCTCTCACCTTAAAAATGTGTCTTTTTCCACCCCCCCCACTCTTGAAAGTCCCCCATTCAAGGGAAAGACACCTAACATTAGCCGTATGTATACCTCTCATGATTTTATAAACTTCCATAAGGTCAGCTATCAACCTCCTAGGCTCCAGAAAAATGTTTCAGGCTATCCAGTCTTTCTTTATAATTCAAACCTTTCAGTCACGACCACATCCTGGTAAATCTCTTCTGGACCCTCTCCAGCTTAATCATATCCTTCCTGTAACTGGGCGATTAGAACTGTACACAGTACTCAAGAAGAGACCTCACCAATGTCTTGTATAACTTCAACATGATTTCCCACTCCTATATTCAGAGGACTGACCAATGAAGGGAAATGTGCTAAACACCTTTTTAACTGTCTATATGTGATGCAAAATTCAAAATTATGTACATGAACCCCTAGGTCCCTCTGCTGTACAACACTATCCAAGGCTCTACCATTAATTGTATAAGTCGTACCTTTACCTGTTGTACCTCCCATCTATCCAGATTGAACTCTAGCTGCCAGTTTTCAGCCCATTGGGAAACGCAAACCAAACATGACATCAGAATCAGAGAATCACTTGATTGAGCATAACATGGATATTATCAGCCTTTGAACAACTTATTTGCAGATCATGATCCAGTTCTATTTTGGAAGCCACAATCAAGTCTGGCTCTGTAACATTTGTAGGCAGTGTGTCTTTTAAACATTGTAATTGTGCCCACACCCACCAGTTCCTCAGAAAGTTCATTTCACAGGCAAACCAGCCTCCGTGTAAAAAAATTTGCCCCATTTTGTTTTTTGAATCTCTCTCCACTTATCTTAAAAATATGCCCCCTCGTCTTAAAATACCCCATCCTAGAGAAATGAAACCAACAATAAACCCTATCTATACCCATCATGATTTTATAAACCACTAGAAGGTCACCTTCCAACTTTCTAAGTTTCAGTGAAAAATGTCCCAGCTTATCCAGTGTTTCTTTATATCTCAGACGTTCCACACCCAACAACATCCTGGTAAAGAAGGGTCTAGACCCGAAACGTCAGCTGTCCTGCTCCTCTGATGTTGCTTGGCCTGCTGTGTTCATCCAGCTCTACACGTTGTTATCGAACATCCTGGTTAATCTCATTTGAACCCTCTCTAGCTTAATAATATCCTTCCTATAACTGGATGAACAGAATTGGACACAGTACTCCAGAAGTGGCCTCACCAATGCTCTGTACAACCTCAATATGACTTCCCAGCTCCTGTATTCAAAGGACTGAACAACAAAGGTAAGCATGTTAAACGCCTTTTTAACCACCCTGTTTATGTGTCGCAAACTTCAAAGAATTATGTACCTGAACCCCTGGGTCCCTCTGTTCAGCTGCGCTACCCAAGGCCTTATTATTAGTTGTATAAGTCCTGCCCCTATTTGTTGTACCAAAATGTAGTATCTCACATTTATCTGGATTGAACTCCATCTACCATTTTTCAGCCCATTGATGCATTCGATCAAGATCCCTTTGAAATCTTAGAAATCCTCCTTCACTATTTACAATGCCATCAATTTTGTGTCAACTGCAAACTTACTAACCGTGCCTTGTATATTTTCATCCAAATCATTTATATAACTGACAAAACAAAAAGGGCCCAGAACTGTATCCTGTGGAACACCATTGATGACAGGCCTCCAGTCTGAAAAACAACTCTCCACCATTAATCTCTGTCTCCTGCCATTAAGCCAATTATGTATCCAATTGGCAAGCTCATTCTGAATCCGATGTGACCTAACTTTACTAATTAAACTACCATGTGGAACCTGGTTTGAAGAAACTCCCTTCACAATTGTTCACAAACTCTCTCCACAGACCGTTCAGAACAACAGATTGGAATCTCTCCTATCTGGTCAGTCAAGGTGTTTCATGTTAATGTTTCAGAAATATAGCGATATCTCCTGGTGTATGAATTTGTTAAAAGGATTGGAAATAGTTATTCAACGCTTTGGGATTTCAGTGCAGGAAGGAGTGAGAATCAGTGAGACAGGGATTTACAGTTTTGGGGGAGCAAGAGAGAAATGAAATCTATAGAAACTGGAATTCTCCAAATTTCTATCCAGCTCTGACAGCGATGAAATTTGCTGATTCCTTTAACAGGATATTTGAAGACAAAGATTTACAATGCAAAACTCAAACAGAACATCATGTTGAGATCACACAGAATCACCTGATAAATATCAACAGCCCTTGAATATGGAAGGAAACAGGTTTATCTGTTATTAAAGATTTCAAACATCAATATAACCGGAACGACAATGAGCCACAGACACGCCTGAGAGAGAATGCTCCAGTGAGCTGACTATGTAAAAGAGCTTTGACCAGTATCACAGACGGAAAAAAAAAAACACACTTCACAGCGGGCACAAACTATCCACTTCTTTTATGTGTGTGAGGCTTCAACCAGTTACCCAATCTATAGATTCACAGGGACAGCTGCACTATGGAGAAACCGTGGGAATGTGGAGATTGTGGCAAGGGATTTAGATTCCAATCTGAGCTGGAAATACATCGGCGCAGCCACACCGGTGAGAGACCATTCACCTGCTCAGAATGTGGGAAGGGATTCACTGCCTCATTCAAACTTCTAGCACATCAGCAAGTTCACAGTGATGAGAGACCTTTTAAATGTGCAGACTGCGGAAAGCACTATAAAAATGCCTGGGAATTGGCATCCCATAAACTTGTTCACACCGATGAGAGACCGTTCAGGTGCCCTGAATGTGGGATTAGGTTCAAGCATTCATCTCACCTGCGGGGGCACCAGCGAGTTCACACTGTGGAGAGGCCATTTATCTGCTCTGAGTGTGGGATGGGATTCACTCAGTCATCCCACCTACTGAAACACCAGCAGGTTCACACTAATGAGAGACCTTTTACATGTTCAGATTGTGAGAAGAGCTTTAAAAGCAGCAATGATCTTCGGGTACATCAACGAATTCACACTGGGGAGAGACCATTTATCTGCTCAGTGTGTGGGAAGGGATTTACTCAGTCAACTCACCTCTTAAAACACCAGCGAGTTCACAGTGAAGAGAGACCCTTTAAATGCCCAGATTGTGGACAGCAGTATAAAAGTGCATGGATACTGACAGTCCATCAACGTGTTCACACTGATGAGAGACCATTCAGGTGCTCTCACTGTGGGACTGGGTTCAAGCGTTCATCTGAGCTCACTGCACATCAGCGACTTCACACTGGGGAGAGGCCATTCATCTGCTCAGTGTGTGGGAAGGGGTTTACTCAGTCAACACACCTGCTAACACACCAGCGAGTACACACTACAGAGAAACCTTTCAAATGTTCAGACTGTGAGAAGAGCTTTAAAAGCAGCAATGGCCTTCAGTTACATCAACGAATTCACACTGGGGAGAGGCCATTCGTCTGCTCAGTGTGTGGGAAGGGATTTACTCAGTCAACCCATCTGCTTACACATCAGCGAGTTCACAGTGAAGAGAGACCTTTCAAATGCCCAGACTGTGAGAAGAGCTTTAAAAGCAGTAATGATCTTCAAGTACACCAACGAATTCACACTGGGGAAAGACCATTCATCTGCTCATTGTGTGGGAAGGGATTTATTCAGTCAACCCATCTGCTGACACACCAGCGAGTTCACAGTGAAGAGAGACCTTTTAAATGCCCAGACTGTGAGAAGCAGTATAAAAGTGCATGGGAACTGACAGTCCATCAACGTGTTCATACTGGTGAGAAACCATTCAAGTGCTCTCACTGTGGGACTGGGTTCAGCAGGTCATCGCATCTGCTGCGACACCAACGGCTTCACACTGGGGAGAGACCATTCAGCTGCTCTGAGTGTGGGAGGAAATTTTCTTGTTCATCCAACTTGCAATCACACAAGAGCGTTCATGTTGTTGTGAGACCCTTTAAATGTTCTCAATGTGAGAAGAATTTTAAAAACAAACAGACTTTGCTGAGACATCAGCGAGTTCATACTGAAGAGAGACCTTTTAAATGCCCAGACTGTGGGAAATGCTTTAAAATGGCCAGGGACCTGATGTCTCACCAACGTGTTCATACAGAGGAGAAACCATTCCAGTGTTCTCACTGCGGAACTGGGTTCAAACGGTCATCTGACCTGGTGAGACACCAGCGAGTTCACAGTCTGTAGGGGTTGATTGTGATGTTATTACTGCTGTTAATCACACCAAGCATTGAACATATGGGTTAGTGCTGAAGTTAGTGTAAGGAGTGTATCATATTTCAAACCTATCACTGATCTCCACCAGGCTGGTGAATAACAGAGTAGGAGCAATGCTGTGATGCTGGTCTAGGAGAGGGATGACGGAGAAAGGAGACAGGGAAATGGGAACTCCGTCCAGTGTACTCCTATTTCTCATCCTTAAACCCCCAATCCCAGGCAGTGCCCGACACACGACCCCCCTTCTCCTGACATGCCAGTCTGTCCCCTGCTTGCTGAATGTGTCCCCACATGGGTGCCAGTGGAATAGTCTTTAACAGGACCCTCGAGGTCTCAGGTGGAGAGCAAAAGCATTCAAGCAGGGATTTGAGCAGCTGATCTCTACGTCTAGTGAAACCACATGGGAAACATCAGGTAGAATGACAGGGAAGCTCTGGACTTGAAATTGGGATTTGATGAGATATTGTTATCTTTTTAAATAGTGACAAAATGCGTGGATTGGAATCACTTCCAGCCCTTGTCCACTCTCATATCCTGAGGGCCCGCTCACCCATTCACTGATTTCTTACTTTAAGATTATTTGCTTTTTTTAATCACCCTGTTTTGATACGTCATGACGCACCTCGGGGTAGGAAGGATTTAAACATGGATCTTCTTCTGTTGAAGTAGGGACAATTCTTCTGCATCACAAGAGACTTTTGGGCTTGTTAGAAGATCATTAGGTCACTAACAGGATGAAAGTCAATATATTTATTTTGATTCATTGCTGACGTCTAACTTAATTAGAAACTCACCTTTCTATATTGGCCACAGAATATTTCAGAAATAAGACATATTCTGGAAAAAGGCATCAAGGTGGAAGAATCCTGGCAGCTAAAAGCTAGCAATAATGTAAAACTTTATGAAAGCTGTTGTATGGACATCAGTGAGAAAAATGACAACAGATTGTAGCAATCTTGAGATTAGAGGAAAACAACAACAATGAATTCACAATCACATGGATCAGTGAGATGAGAATCACTCTCGTGAGTTGTGACTGGCCACAGCGAGGTATTCGTCAGATAAGAACTAGGATAAAAGAGAGCCCCCTCAGACAAGGTTGCGTCTGTGCAGTGAAGACGAAGCAAAATTCCTGATTTCTACTTTCTTAAATATCAAAACATGTTCTTAGTCTATCATTGAAACATGATGGATATTAATTGTGCACAAGTCAATTTCCATGCTTACAAAGGAATCAACTGGTCCTCACATTTTATGGTATCAATAAACTCACTTATCCAAGATGTTTATCCATGGAATTGTAATTCTCTGGGACCAAGGAAGGTCAAACTGCAACCTAACATTTAGATTGAATCCTGAACCTGGGCTATCAGAGCCACATACATGGGAACACGAACACTATTGCCAGATGCTTTTCATCCACAGTCCTAAGCATTGCACTCTTTGTGGCTGTGCCTTCAGCTGCCTGGACCCTAAGATCTGGTATTTCCTGTTTGAATCTCTCCACCTTTCAACTTCATTTTCCTCCTTTCCTACATTTTTATAATCTATCTCTTTGTTCAAGATTTTGGTCTCCTGACCTACCACATCCTTAGTAATCTATGAAACTCCTTGGAACACTTTATATGAAGATCTCTGGAAGTTTAAGTTGTTTTTCAGTGGGACCCAATCAGTGACTGAGTGAGTGAGTGGGTTTGTATGAAAGTAACTTAGATAGACACAGCTTGTATCATCGTGCAGTGAAATCTGATCATTGACCAAGTGAGTGTCTATAAATGTAAAACAGACAAACGCAGCTTGTTAGAACTGATCCGGGGAGGAGGAAACTCTAAACTAACAACTAGAATTTCTGTTCTCCACATTCTGGCAAAGGTGATTCTTTCCAATCATTTGACATTACTTTTGTTAGTAATGAAAGGTGATTCGTTTTTGATGTGAGCTGTTTTACTAGGTAGAATTAGAGTTGTACGCTTCCACAGCTGGCAAGCTTTTTTTTTTGTTTGTGTGATTTTATTTTGTCATTTATGTTTGCTTTTTATTTTTAAGTTAAACCTGTATTGATTTTTTTTAAATCTTGTAATTGTTGCTTGAAACCTGAGATTGTGCTTTAGTCTAAGGTCATCAATTATAATCACTCAATATGATGAATTATCAACTTATGATGTATTAAAAATGATCTTTTCTGTGTGTCATATGTACAACTGTTGTTTTGACTGAATGCTGTTTACACACATTGATGTTTCCTTGAAAGTTGTTCCACCATTGTTTAAAAATTAATTGTCCCTACTTTATTGAGCACAATGACTGTTCAAGTACGCTCCTGGACATGACCTTACATTGGGTGATCAATGAAATGGAGTTTGAGTGATGGTCAGGTTACATTGGAAACACCATCAAGGATGGTCAACAGCTTAGGTCTGCTCAGTGTAGACTTTACCAAGACTGATTAGACAGAGAAGAACAGAAACAGGAAAAAACAGCCCTCTGCCCCAGCTATGTGACAGCAGAGAGGTAGTGGAACAGAATGGTGTGGTCACCCTTTCTAAGGTTGCAGACAGGTTGAGAAGAGAGAGTTTACTTCAGTCACAGTCACACAGGATGTTAATTTTGGTGTTGATAAAATGGCATAAACTTGATTGAAGTTTTACAAATCTGGAGTTTTTGGATTTGGGATGATTTGGGATGTGGCATAATGTTGGACATTGGAAGGGAGGGAGGCTTGAGATAGAGCAGTTATTTGCGAAGCCTGTAGATATAGGTTTGTTGATTGAGAAAGTGATGACGTTAGATGTGAAGAAGAGTAGGACAATACCTAAAATGAGACAAGAGTCACATAAACATACATTTATACAGCACAGTAACAGACCCTTTGGCCCAAATCATTCCCACCAACCAGGTATCCTAAAGTGGTCTAGTTCCATTTGCTAGCATTTGGCCCATAGCCCTCTTAACGTTTCCTATTCGTGTACCCATCGAGACTCCTTTTGTATGTTGTAATTTTGCACGTGTTAGCCACCTCCTCTGGCAGATCATTCTGTACACACACCAGCCTCTGAGTGAAAAAGTTGCTCCTCAGGCAACTTTAAATCTTTCCCCCTCACTTTAAACTTATGCCCTCCAGTTTTGGACTCCCCTACTCTTGGAAAAAGACCATGGCAATACACCCTATCCATGCCCCTCATGATTTTATATACATATTTACGGTTGCCCCTCAGCCTCTGAAGTTCCAGGGAAAATAACCCCAGTCTATTCAGCCTCTCCCATAGCTCAAACCTGTCAACATCTTGATTTTTCTTTTAACTCCTTCAAGTTCAACAACATCTTTCCTACAGCAGGGAGACCAGAATTGAACGTAGATTCCAAAATTGGTCTCATTGATGTCCTGTACAGCCACAACATGACATCCCAACTCCAATACTTAATGCACTGACCAATGGACGCAAGCATGCCAAATGCCTTCTTCATCACCCTATCTACTTGCAACTTTGCTTTCAAGGAACTATGCATCTGCATCCCCACATCTCTGTGTTCAGCAGCACTCCCCAAGGCCCTACTGTTAACTGTGTAAATCCGGCCATGGTTTGTATTCCAGAAATGCAACACCTCAGATTCATTTAATGAAACTCCAAGAGCCATTCCTCAGCACATTGGCTCATCTGATCAAAGTCCGATTGTACTGTGAGAGAACCTTATTCACTGTCTACTACACCACCAATTTTGGTGTCATCTGCAAACATACTAACTGTACGTCCTATATTTGCATCCAAATCATTCATATAAAATAACAAAAAACAATGGATCTTGCACCAATACTTGTGGCACACCACTGGCCACAGGCCTCCAGTCTGAAAAACAACCCTAATGAAGGGTCTAGGCCCGAAATATCAAGCTTTCCTGCTCCTATGATGCCGCTTGACCTGCTGTGTTGATCCAGCTCTACACTTTGTTATCTCTGAAAAACAACCCTGTATTCTTTGAAACAAAAGATGCAAACTGAGAAGTCAAGCAACCTCCTGCCCCCACTCCAACGCTGCTCCCATTGTACACTCTAGGAAGAGTAAAGCTCACTCTACTCTCGTAAAACAGACAAGTAAAAGTTTCCCCAACTCTTGAACTGAAATGAAGCTCCAATGATTGGGGAAATAAAAAAAAAGGGCTTCCTTCAACTCTGTCCCCATCAACCAATCTTGCGATATGGACAAATGTGGTCAAATGCAAAGGAACAAAATCAAACCCTCTCAGCTCTGACCCCATGGAACACTCCCAGGATAGGGGCAGCAATGGTCTGAAAGTCAGAGGAAAGTGTTCCTCCATCTATTGTAAACGAAAATAAAAGTAGCCCTTACAACGACCCCATCAAGCACTTCTGAGACAGGGACAGTACAGGGTTAAAATAAAAGCACAGTTAGATTATAAAGGTCCTCTGATTACTGAATCGTGACTTGAAACATTTTTGGCTGATTTGCTACATCTCATAGGATAGAATCATAGGATCCCCACAGTGTCGAAACAGGTGATTCGGCCCAAGTCCGGTCCAAAGAGCATCCTACTCTATCCCTGCATTTCCCGTGGCTAATGCATCCAACCTATGCATCACTGAACACTATGGGCAATTTAGCATGGCCTATCCACCTAAACTTCACATATTTTGACTGTGGGAGGAAACCAGAGCATCCGGCGGAAACCCAAGCGGATGCAGGGAGAATGTGCAAACTCCACGCTGACAGTCGCCCAAGGGTGGAATCGAACTCGGATCCCTGGCACTGTGCGGCACTTACAGGTTAAAAATCTGTTCATCACAGCTTTGAATAAGGACGGACATTCTGCCCATATGCCCATCCTAGCCTCCTCCAGTGCCAAAGGTTGCAGGAACAGCACCTCATATTTCGCTTGGGAAACCTGCAGCCCAATGTTATCAATGTGGACTTCACAAGCTTCAAAATCTCCCTGCCCCTGACCGCGTCCCAAAACCAGCCCAGCTCATCCCTACCTCCCTGACCCATCCGTCCTTTCTCCGGCTTATCCGCTCCTCCCACCTTAACCCCCACCCCCACTTCCTGCCTACCAGCCTTATTTCCACCTCCTTGACCTGTCCGTCTTCCCTTGACTGACCTACCCCCATCCTAACTCCCCACCTACTGGCTCCATCCCGGCCTCCCTGATCTGTCCGTCTTTTCTCCCACCTATCCGCTCCTCCCACCTCGACCCCCATTCCCACCTCTCACCTACCAGCCTCATAATAGGGATGGATCAGTACTTTCCCTGAAAGACATTATGATTTGTTCTTATGACGGTAGGTTCCTTCCTCGAGAATTAATTAATTGGTATTAGCTTCGAGCTAACGTTAAATTAATGTAATTTCCCGATGGTAAGAGATGAGTTTATATAGAGTCATTGAGATATACAGCATGAAAACAGACCCTTCGGTCCAACACGTCCACACCAACCAGATATCCTTTGTAAATATCCTGCATACTTATTCATACCATCGTCACAAAAACACCAGCTTTCTTTCTATTGTCTCCTTCCAGGTTTTGTGTCCTTGTTTGAGTAATAGAAGTATAATGTAGAGTGGTAAACTGCAGATGTCAAATACATGGAACACTTAATGGAAATAACTCATAGATATCTGACAAAACATGAATTGGCTATGTCCTACTAGTTGTTACGGAATGGTCAGAAAACACTGGGATTTGACAGCCAAAGTGTTTCTTCAGGAAGTTGTCAATGTTAGATGCACGATATGTTTATCGATGAAAGAACAGAATGAATGATGGAGGTGAGGAAATTAGCTATACAGTAACTGGACATAATGTATGCTCACTTAATATTTTAGTCATAGAGTAATACAGCATGGAACCAAACTGATCCATGGTGACCATGGTGCCCACTCAATTAGTTCCAGTTGCCTGCATTTGGTCCATATCCCTCTAAATCCTTTCCATCCGTGCAGCTATCCAAATGTTTTTATTTTATGTTTCAGTTGTACTAGCCTCAACCACTTTCTCTGGCAACCCATTCCATATATGCACCACTCTCTGAAAAAAGAAGTTGCCCCTCAGGTCCTTCTTGAATCTTTCCCATCTCAGCTTAAATCTAAGCCCTCTAGTTTTCAATTCCCCATCCCTGCGAAAAAGGCTACATGCATTAATCTTATCTGTCCCCCTAATGAATTTACACACCTCAATAAGGCCACTGCTCATTCTTCTATGTTCCAAGGGTTAAAGTCCTATCTTGGTTAACCTTTCCCTATCTTTCAGGCCTACTAGTCCTGGCAACATCCTCATAAATCTTCTTTCTGGTTTAACTGTGTCTTTCCTAAAACAGGGTGAACAAAACTGTTTACAATACTCCAAGCGCAGCCTTACCAATGACTTATACAACTGTAACATAATGTCCCAACTCCTATACACAATGCCTCGACTCATGAAGGCCAGCATGCTAAAAGCCTTCTTCACCACCCTGTCTACCTGTGATACCACTTTCAACAAACTATGTACTTGTACTCCTAGGTTCCATAACACTCCTGAGGACCTTACGACTAGCTATATAAGTCCTATCTTGGTTTGACTTTCCAAAGTGCAACACCTCACAATTATCTGTTTTGAATTGCATTTGCCAGTCATCAGCCCACTTACCCATCTGATCAAGATCCCTCTGTAATTTTTGATAACCTTCCTCGCTATCAACAATACATCCTAATTTTGTATCATCCACAAACTCAGTAATCAGGACTTGTTAATTCACATCCTGATCATTTATGTAAATAAGAAATAATAAAGGTCCCAGCGCCAACCCATGTGGCATGCCGCTAGTCACAGGCTTCCAGTCCAAGAAACAACCTTTCACCATCGCCATCTGCTTCCTACCATCAAGCCAATTTTGAATCCCATTAGTTAGCTCTCCCTGGATCCCATGCAGCCTCACCTTCATGACTAGCGTACCATGTGGAACCTGATCAAAGGCCTTTTTAAAATCCATGTAGACAACATTCATTGCCTTACCATCGTCTATCCTCTTAGTCACCTCTTCAAAGAAACTGTGAAAAGGTTTATCAGACATGATTTCTTGCCCACAAATCCAAGCGGACTATCCCTAATCAGACCTTGATTATCCAAATATTGGTTGAACTGCTCCCTTAGTATCCTCTGCAATAATTGCCTACTATTGATGTCAGGCTCACTGGCCTGTAGTTCGCTGGCTTGTCTTTGCTACCTTTCTTAAACAATGGAACAACGTTAGCCACCCTCCAGTCATCCAGAATGCCACCAGCAGCTGAAGACAAAGCAATAATCTTTGCAAGGGCCTCTGCAATTTCTTTGTCAAGGATGGACTTGATGAGGCCCAGGGGATTTATCCACCATAATGTGCTTTGAGGCTGAAAACACCTCCTCTTTGTTAATATATATGCGGTCCAAAACATCCCCACTTGTTTCCCTTATTTCCTTAGCATCCATGATTCTCTCCTCAGTAAACACTAAGGAGAAATATTCATTAAAAATCTCCCCCATCTCCTGTGGCTCCCGACATAGATGGCCAAGCTGATCTTTAAGGGGACCTGTTCTCTGCCGAGCCACCCTTTTGTTCTTAATATAGTTGTTGAACCTCTTGGAATTTTCTTTAACCTTATCTGCCAGATCCATCTCACACCCTTTTTTTCTCCTGATATCTCTCTCAAGTGTGCTCCTACACTTTTTATAGTCATCTGGGGATTCACTTGAGCCCGATAGCTTAAAACCAATGTTTGTATCCTTTTTTTTTCCTGAGCAGAGCCTCAATATCCCTTGTCAGCCAGGGATTCCTAAACCTGTCAGCTTTTCCCTTCACCCTAACAGGAATATATTGTCCCTGGACTCTTGATATCACACTTTAAAAGCCTCCCATTTGCCAGTCATTCCTTTTCCTTCCAACTGACTCACCCAATTGATCTCTGCTAGCTCCTGTCTAATGGCTCCAAAATTGGTCCTGCTTCAGTTCAGCACATTAATCTGTGGACCTGTCCAATCATTTTTCATGACGGTGTAAAAACTGAGAGAGTTATGATCACTGAACCCAAAGTGGTCTCCAATAGACAATTCAGTCACTTGCCCAATCTCATTTCCTAAGAGGAGGTCCAGCGTTGCACCCTCTTGACAGGGGAATGTGCCCTCTACATATTGATTTAGGAAGCTTTCTTGGACACATTTAGCTAATTTGACAAAAACCTCCCCTGGCCTTTTAGCACTCTGGGTGGTCCAGTCAATACAGGGGAAGTTAAAATTTCCAACCAATACTACTGTATTATTCCTACGGGTATCTGCAATCTGTCCACACATCTGCTTCCCTAGTACCTGCTGGCTGTTTGGAGGTCTATAATACAGTCCCAACAGAGTAACCATATCCTTGGCATTTCTAAGTTCTAATCTTATGGCCTTATTTGATGACCCCTTAAGAATATACTCTCTAAGCACTGTTGTTATATCCTCCCTTCTCAAAAGGACAACTCCCCGTCCTCATTTACTTGTACTTTTGTCATGCCTGTAACTTCTGTACCCTGAAACATTGAGTTGCCGGTCTTACCTTTCTCTCATCTATGTTTCTGTTATAGCTATAATATCCCAGAGCCCAGAACCAATCCGTGCTCTGAGCTCATCTGCCTTACCAGTCAGGCTTTTGGCATCAAACTAAATGCACTTTAAACCTGAAGTATTTTCCTTCCCTTTACTGTGCCGCTGGCTATCCTGAATGGTAAACTTGGTCTCAATGAGTAATGTATTTTCTCTTGACTTCTCAATGGCCCCTCCATTATTCAGAATCCCACCCCTCACCGAGAAACTATTTTAAACCCTCCCGAATAGCACTAGCAAATCTCTCCATGAGGATATTGGACCTCATCTGGTTGAAGTGCAATCCGACGCTCTCGTCCAAGTGAACTCTACCCCAGAAGAAATCCCAATGATCCAAGATCTGAAAACCCTGTCCCCTACACCAGCTCCTCAACCACGCATTCATCTGACCTATCTTTTTATTTGTATCCTCACTGGCACATGGCACTGGGAGTAATCTGGAGATCACTACCCTTAAGGTCCTGCTTTTAAACATCTTACCTAACTCCCTATACTCATTTTGCAGGACCCCATCCCTTTGCTACCTATGTCATTTGTACTGATGTGCACAATGACCTCTGGCTGTTCACCCTCCCCCTTCAGAATGTTTGCAGCAGCTCAGAGATCCTTGACCCTGGTACCTGGGAGGCAACACAGCATCCTGGTGTCTCTTCAGCAGCCACAACTTCTCCAGTCTGTCCCCTTCACAACTGAATCTGCTATCAGTATCACTCTGTATGACTGCACCCTTTCCCTCTAAGCCTTAGAGACTGCCACAGTGCCACTGACCTGACAGCTGCAGCTAGCCCCTTGAAAGGTCATCCCCACAACAGTATCCAAAGCGGTATTCCTGTTATTAAAGGGGATGGCCACCAGGAAATTCTGCACGCTCTGCCTTTCCCCTTACCTCTTCTTGTGCTGAGGCAGCTACTTGCAGGCTGAACCTGAGGAGTGACCACGTCACTATAGCTCTTATCAATGATGTTCTCTTCACCCCAGATGATCCTGTGCACATTCAACTCCAGTTCGGTAACGCAGTCTGTCAGGAGCTGCAGCTAAGCGCCCTTCTCACGGCTGTATCCACCCGGAACACTGGAAGTTACCCTGATCTCCCATACACTGCCCTAACTGCCACCCACGCTGCCTTCAATCTGGACAGAAGGAAGGTAGAATTAAGGAGCCTTTACCTGTACCCCTGCTCAGCCTTCTCACACCAAAACCTGTGGAGCAAAGGCCTCAGCACTTACACTCTAACGCTGGCCCACTCTCTCAATGGCTGCTCCCTTTTACACCTTTACCTTGCCAGTCACCTTCCTCATCCTTAGTCAGAGAAGAAGGGAGGGCGGGAAACACCAATGTAGTGTTTCAGGTTTAACTACACCTTGACAGCAGTTTCTCTCTGACCCACTGTACAGTCGTGATGACTGTGGCGATGTCTTCTAGAATTGCTGTGTGACTCTCGGCCGCCCTCTGATTCCTTCTGACATTTTGTTTCCTTCTGCCATTTTCAATTAAATTATGAGATGATTTAGCTTTAGAATCATATTTGTTGGAGAACAAACCAAATGCGGAGGATTGTGCAATAATAGTGCTAAGTGAGGTGTGGATGAAGAAAGGTATTCAAGAGAATCTTCTTGATTAGTATTGCCGCACTATCGAAGAAGTAAACTGTAGTTCTCGCACGGAAAGTCACTTCGTCATCAAAGTGCATGCCTGGGCACTTTGGATCGTTGTATTTTATGATTATGATAGTTTTCGAGGACATGGCACTATCTAACGTGAAAGACGTTAAGTAGCAAGATCCTACGTGGATAATTCGACAGAGACGATCAGGAAGCATTAGACAAATTATGTGTTGTAGTGACTTGTCTGCTTAGTTTTCCTCCTAAAACTAATTGAGAAATTGAATGGTTTCCTAGGCTGATGAAGAACGGTTAAAGATCAAACACATTACTGTGACGCTAACGTCCGCTTTCGGCACTGATGCACAACTTACACAATAACTGAAGAATATCTGTGAAGCATTGAGTTGTCTGACACATTCTTGATCATGATGACTCGCATTTTTTTTTAATCTTAAACATTGCTGAAAAAGGCTAATGTAGAAGCATTTTTTTGTCTTACTCTCCCCAGTACTAGGATAGAACAATTAAAACTTGAAAGAGAACTCCAAGTGGTACAGAATGAGATGAGTGTGCTGGTCAATTAAACAACGGCTGACATGTCGGATCCGTTAATGTTCAATTAGTCAGCTTGTTAAGTGAAACTGGCCGTTGTGATATGAAGCACAACGGGGATTGCCAGTCTCCTTACCAATTCTGAAGGAAAGAAGTGCAGCATACGTCCAATCTCATTTGCTCACAAAACATTGGATTCTGGGTATAAACATATGTAGTTTCCACCACACGCAAATCAAATGCATTGCGATCCCGATTAATAAACCTACATTACTTTAATATGTATAATTTAGCATAGTTTGGATTTCTCAACATATGTTGTCTAATGGTCGAATCATACCTAGTCCTTCATATTATTGTTTGAGTTTTGCAAGTATGCATGAGCACGATCAACTTCCTGCCCACTGGAGACTACCCACTAAATGGATGGTATCTCAAATATTTGAACAAGATAACAGTTTCGTGCTGTTGCTTTGGACTAAACTCACGGGTTGAGTTCTCCACTCATAATCTTTAATGGGGAGAGTGAAGGAGTAAGTAAAGAGTTAACAACACAACATCTCTGATAAGGAAGTGGACCTTTAGACCGAACCTGGGGAGGACACATCCGCTGAAACAGCAAGATCCTGCGCGCGAAAAACAACAGCAGCATTGACCTTCACCTGCTTTGCGAGACGCCTGGAACAGATTAAAGAACTGTGTACATGACTTGGGGGGAGGGTGGCGAGTAACAGCAAATGTATATAAGCTTTGAAATCGTCTGTAATAGCTGAGAAGTTTGGTGAGGCCCCTTCGAGGTCCCTGCTTCTCCCAAAATCTTTTGTTAATAAAGCTGTGTCTGACTCACTCACTACAGAACTGTACTTGGTAATATTTTACCTACAACAAGAGCAAGACAAAAAAATGCTTTTTCATCAATGTTTAATAATGTGCTTCTGTCAAGCCAAGAAGTTGTTCTTCTAACCATAAGTGATGAATGTGGCGTAGATGTTCAATACTAATGTGATGCTAGATATGTACGCCGCAAGTCTCAGTGACAGCTGAGCCATATCAAACAGCAAGTCCATTTAACTGCCCTCAGAAGAGCAGGTGCAAAGGAGACATACCACACATTGCCGTAAAAGCCGAGAGTCTTAGTTATATTTATAAACTGAAGGAAATGCTTTTTATTTCCGTTGGAACTGAGCATATTACCTGACAGAAGTGGATCAGTCCTTTTCACGCTGTTTGTAATAATAACTTACACGCTCGTTTACACAGCAGATCACAGTGCAAATTCAAATAGACATTACACTGGCGCCGTAGAGAGTCATAAGGGGCAACTTTGTTGTTTATTGCGTAATTTCTTTTCCAGTCCTTTTGTCAATAGAGTTGCATCTTCAACTGCATCTTCGCTTTTTTTTCTTTCTTGTATCGTCTCTTACCAAATGGCGCAATGGTTTGTAACAAATGCGTTCAAGATCGCTTTACGGTTAATTGGTACCTGGCTCGTATCTGTTGGATAATAACACCCGTGCTGGAGATTCTCCAGCTCGTTTTATTTTTATTCATTCATCGAAAGCAGTTGTTGCCATCTTTAGCTGCACTTGCGAAGATATTAATGGACTGCGTTCTACAACCACTGCAGTTGACTTTTTTTTTTATATAGTTGAAGCATATTGGTGTTATGGTGAGATTTAGAGAATTTTCAGATACCAAACATGCCCATTTACTCAGGAAGGGTCACCGGACCTGAAACGTTAAATCTGTTTTCTCTTTCACAGATGCTGCCAGACCTGCTGAGCTTTTCCAGCAACTCTGTTTTTGTTCCTGATTTACAGCATCCGCACTTCTCTTGGTTTTTATGCAATTTACTCTGTTGAATAGTCACACGTTTCTGTACTGAGCTCGCAAAGCTGGGAGTTGACAATTTGCGGGAAATCAGGACCGAGAATATGCTCTGACTCCCATGCTCGTCAGCATGGGAAATCCTGAACTTTTCCTGTTCACTCTTGGGATTTGGGCTTCGCTGGCTTTACCCGCCCTTGCTTGAGACCATGGAGTACAGATGCGTAGCGGAAAGTGGAATCGCAGGTAGATAGGTTAGTGAAGAAGGCATTTGGTAAGCTTGTCTTTATTGGCGGACATTGCAATCACCAATCCGGAGTGCACTCTGCCCCTGATCACATAGACCAGGACACACTCCCAAAATAGAAGGTCTTGCAAACTTACAGTCTTTCTGTTCATCAAGCTAGCAATTCAAACTCCAGTTTTAGCAAAGATGAGGTGAAATCACTTTTTGCATATCGTAGAGATTGCGGGAAATAGCATTTCATATATTGACACCTGAATTAGTGCATTGTCTCATAGAATACTTTGGACAACTGGATTTGTTTCCATTGGAAACAAATCGAAAGAACTGCGGATGTTGTAAATCAGGAACAAAAGCAAAGTTGCTGGAAAAACTCAGCAGGTCCGGCAGCATCTGTGAAGGAAAAAACAAAGTTAACGTTTCGGGTCCGGTCACCCTTCCTCAGTCCGGGTTCTGACGGTGAACTGACTTCGTGAAAAACGGCAGTCCCTGTGCTGTAGTTAGACCCACAACACAATTAAGGAGTGAATTCCTGGACTGCGAAAACAGGAACAGAGAAATATTTCCAAGTCAGGGGGGTGAATGGTTGGAGGGGATCTTCCATTTTTGTGTTCCCATGTATCTGCTGCCCTTATCCTTCTATATGAAAGAGATCGTGCGTTTGAAAAGTGCTGCCTAACGATTTTTGGCAAATTTCAGCATTGCATTATGTAAATAGCTCAGTTGCTGCTACTGAAAGTCAGTGGTGGGCGGAATGGATGCCAGTGAATGTGTTGCCCGTCAAGTGGGCCACTTTGTCTGGGATGGTATCAAGCTTCGTGATGTTGTGGGAGATGCATCCATCCAGGCAAGTGGGAAGTATTCCATCAGTCTCCTACTTGGGCCTTGTAGATTGGGGGCAGGCTTCAGGGAGTCACGAAATGAATTATTCAGTGCAGTATTCCTACTCTCTAACTTGCTCTTGTGATCATTGTATTTATGTGGCGAGTCCCGTTTCTGGTCAATGGTAATACCAGGATATTGGTGGTGGGGGATTCAGGGATGGTAATGCCACAGCATGTGAAATAGTGGTGGTTCGACTGTCTCCTGTTGGAGATGGTCATTGACTGCCATTTCTGTGGTGTGAATGTTACCGGCTAATTTTCAGCACAAGCCTGGATATTGTTGCACTTGAACATTGACTGCTTGTGTCTGAGGAGTCATGCATGGTTCTGAACGTTGTGCAATCATCGACAAACATCCCCATTACTGACATTAGGATGGAACAAAGGTGAAGAGGCTGAAGATGGTTGGGCCTGTGAAACAATCCTGAGGAGCTCTTGCAGAAATCTTCCGGAGCTGAGATGGTTGACCTCCGATGTGCTAACAATCACTACATAGCCTTCCTATGTGCTATTTAGTCGTGCCCTTGATGGTAATTTGCTGATGATCTAAAGTAGACTGATGGGGCACTAATGATACAGTGTGGAAACAAGCCATGCGGCCCAATAAGTCCACACCGCCCCTCCGAAGAGCATCCACCCAGACCCATTTCCCTACTCCTAACTCTGCATTTCCCATGTCTAACCCACCTAACCTAAACATCCCTGGGCACTATGGGCAATTTAGCATGGCCAATCCACCTACTATGCATATCTTTGGAATGTGGGAGAAAACCCACGCAGACACGGGGAGAATGTGCAAACTCCACACAGACAGTAGCCCGAGGCTAGAATCGAACCCGAGCGCTGATTTTGGGAGGCAGCAGTACTAACCACTGAGCCACCGTGCTTCAAGTTTCAAGCGTTTTCCTTGCGAAGTTTTGATCCTCCTTATTCACGGGGTTGCATTCACCTTTAAAACAACCATTCAACATCTTTCCATCTCTAACCCTGGCTACTCTTATGCCCTTTGCCAAATTGGCATGCTTCAGTTAACTCATGACTCTCTTTTTCATTAAGGGCATTCAATCACTCGACTACTCAGAACGAGCATCTAGAAAGGTTATTTTTTAACTTAAATCTTGGACAATATTCTAAACAAAACAAACCACTTGCTCACCTTAGCGAAATTTCTATCATTTTACGTACAATATGTGGCCAGTGTCCATTTGGAATCACTAAGTGATGAGTCAGACTTGTGGCAGTGATCAGTTTTATTCTTATTATTCTTTTAAGAGATATCAGTATTACTGACAAGGATAGCTCTCATTTACCATCTATAAGTTAGCTTCTTGACCTGCAGTCCTTGCTGCACACATTAACATAAAATTCACTGTCGTCATCCTTGAGTGTGCATCATTATCTGTTGATGCTGTGCCATATGTTCGCACAATTCTGGTTGCAGTCTTCTGGTTGCAAAATACTTCTCGTATTTGCTGGCTTGGTGATAACTCCAGTTCAGGTCTAAAACATGAAGTCGATCATTTACTGGCCTTCATTTTTTTTCCCCGTTTGAAAGGACATTGTTGTCACTGTCAATTATTTCAATTTACCTAAGCTGTCTTTTCTAAATTGCAACACTTTTCCGGAGTCAGATCACCACCCACCGATGTCAATGGATCTGAACTGGGATTTTTTTATTAATTGGGAAAATTAAGGGGCATGCGCGTTCGGAGATCTATTTCACCTCCTCATGTGTGAAGGAATTTTCTGTAGATTCAGCATGTACCTGCTCTTGATAATTTCCTGCATGGCACTGCAAAGCAACTAGGAACACTAAGGAAAACTCATATTTGGTACTTTCTGACGAATCGTTCAGAAGTCAATACAATGGAACCACATTTGCATTCATCCAATCAGCTGGACCATCGCCTGTGTCTAGTGACGATAGGTGTGGCATGGCAGCTCGGTGGTTAGCACTGCTGCCTCACAAAGCCACAGACCCGCGTTCGATTCTCACCCTCTGGGTAACTGTGTTTGGAGTTTGCACATTGGCCACGTGTCTGCGTGTGTTTCCTCCAGCTGCTTTCCTCCCAGAGTCCAAAGATGTGCAGGCGAGGTGGATTGGCTACGCTAAATTTGCCATAGTGTTCTGCATGTGTAGATTAGCGGGAGGTGTCTGGGTGTGGTACGATGTGGACTTGTTGGGCCGCAGGGTCTGTTTCCACCCTGCATCCAGCCCTGGTAACGTATTCACATTCAAAGATTCTAGTTTCTCACTTGTTATGAATTTTTTTTTCAAATATTTCACACTGCTCCTCCTGGATTATTATATCCACATCATCCCTCTCGTTTGTGAATACAGAAGAAAAAAAACTTTTAAATAATTCTCGTATCCTCCGCATCTTCACACGAGTTCCTTTCTTCATCCCTGAGAGATCCCACTTTTTCTTTAACTATCTTTTAGCTTGTTATTTATTGGTAAAACATTTTTGGATTTTCCTTTATTTTGCTTGTTAATGCTTTTCTCATGCCCTCTCTTTGATTTCCTTATTTCTTTTCTTACTTGATCGCTATACTTTCTATGCTCCTCTTGTCGATCTGTTGCGTTGAGTGTTTTTTTCTGCAACTCATATTCCGCTTGGGAACCCTGCAGCCCAATGGTATCAATATGGATTTCACAAGCTTCAAAATCTCCTCTCCCCCTACTACATCCCAAAACCAGCCCAGCTCGTCCCCGCCTCCCTAACCTGTCCTTCCTCCCACCTATCCCCTCCTGCCACCTCAAGTCCCACCCCCATCTCCTACCTACTAACCTCATCCCGCCCCCTTGACCTGTCCGTCCTCCCTGGACTGACCTATCTCCTCCCTACCTCCCCACCTACACTCACCTTTACTGGCTCCATCTTTGACCTGTCTGTCTCCTTTCCACCTATCTTCTCCTCTATCCATCTTCTATCCGCCTCCCCCTCTCTCCCTATTTATTTCAGAAACCCGTTCCCCTCACCCATTTCTGATGAAGGGTCTAGGCCCGAAACGTCAGCCTTCCTGCTCCTCTGCTGCTGCTTAGCCTGCTATGTTCATCCAGCTCTACACCTTGTTATCTCAGATTCTCCAGCATCTTCAGTTCCTGCTATCTCTGGTACAATCAAACAAAGAAGCTTTCAGTTACTAAAAACCCAATTTAGTTTTAAAATTAGCCATGAAATTAACTTTAATTACCACTTAGCTCTTGCAAATTTCCCCTTGAAACTCCTCAGTTTCACCAAACTCCAAAACACCCCCGTTCAGCTAAACAACCCTCACCATGCAGCCCCAGACTCCTCAACCGCTTTTCATATGATAACTCTTTCATCCCCAGGATCATTCTTGCAAACCTGCTCTGGACCCCCTCCAACGCTAGCACGTGTTTCTTTCCACACCGTGACAAAACTGTTTACAACATTCCAAATGCGGTCTGGCCAGAGCCTATATAGCCTCAGCAGTGAATCTTGTTTCTTGCATTCTATTTGTCTGCATTTGCCTTCCTGACTGCCACCTAAATCTGCATGTTAACCCTAAAATAATCCTGAACTAGGACTCCTGAGTCCTTTTATGCTTCAGAATCCTGAAGCCTTTCCCAAATTAGAAGATAGTCCATTCTTACCACCAAAGTGCGTGACCTCACACTTTCCCATATTGTATTCCATATTCCATTTCTTTGCTTGTCCAAGTCCTCCAGCAGCCTCCCTGCCTCTTCAACACAGATTGTCCCTTAATCTGTCTTTGTGTCAACTTCAAACATTGCAACGATGCCGTCATTTTCTTCATCCGTATTATTAACATAAAATGAGAATTGTTATGCTCCCGATACTGACACCTGCGGACCTTTACTTGTAACCAGCTGCCATCCTGAAAAGGTCCCCTTTTTCCGTATGCTCTGCATTCTGCCAGTCAGCCTATTCTCTATCCATGTCATACGTTGCCCGCCCATGAAGATAATTCTGACTGCTACGACAGTAGACATGCCTCATCAAGAACATTTTACTGTCCAAGTCCAAAATCGTACCCCCCCCCCCCATGCAAACACACGCATCAGCCTATACTTCTCAAACCGTAACTAATCAGCTCAAGTACATCATACTCCCATATACGCCCTGTAGCCACGCCAGATAATTAAAGTCCTGTCATTGCTATTGGTAATATCCCGGCTAATGTCACCAGATAAAGCACCCTTTTAGGGCCAATAAATTGTGGGATTTCATTCATTTGGATGTAATTTTAGAAAGCTGCTCAATTAACTCGTGAGGAACTTTGTTGCCGTGGTCGAGTTGGACCGAATGGTCTGTATCCATGCTGCTTGACTCTATGACTCTGAGTCCAGCATTCAACTAGCCTTCATCCTTACTACAGCACGATAGTGTCCATGTGCATATGAAGACAGCTAAGAGCATCGGAGTTTCCAAAGCTTGAGTACTGATTCATTCATTACTTTTGCATCTCGAATTGGTCACGCATCCACAGACGTGGGAGCCTTTCATTTCTTCCAAGCCCAACAGTGGCTTCAATGATTTATTACGTATGCTGAACCGCTGGCAAAGCCATAATCAGCAATCCGGCAGAGTTACATCTGCTGTTACTTCCACGTCGGGTATCTCACAGGCTGGGTGTCGTATAACCATGCTATGTTGTGCGCCTGGGGTTTCAAATGGCTGGCTACAACTGGAAAACTGACTCTCTTATGTTCTTCTGCAGTAACATTCTATGTTTGTTGATTGAAGTACGGTGGAGAACCATGCCTCTAGGAATTTCCGTGCGTGTCTATGTTTGGCTTAGTTTACTATGGTTACGTTGTCCCAGTTAAATTGATGGCCTTTGTTGTCTGAATGAACCGATATTAAGGAGAGTTCGTCATGCCATTTTGCTGCTAGCTGATGTTTGTGTATTCTGACATCTAGTTTCCTTCCTGTCTGTCCGTTGTAATATTTGTGGTAGGCGTTGCATGGTATTTTGTAAACCACGCTCATTCTGCATATTGTGTGAATAGGATTCTTAATCCTTGTAAGTGTTTGAGTAGAGTGGCTGTGGGCTTGTGGACCACCATGATTCTCAGTGGTCTTAGGAGTCTTGTTGTCAGCTCTGATATATTCTTGATGTAGGCCAGAGTGGTCAATGTGTTAGGTAAACTGCGTCCTCCTGTTGTTATCTGTTTTGTAGGCATCTGTGGATGAAGTTGCGGGGATAGCCGTTTAAAGTGAGGATCTTGTATAAGTGTTCTTCCTCTTTCCTGCGTAGCTCTGGAGTGTTGCAGTGTGTCCTGGCCTGTCTAAATAGTGTCCTAATGCAGCTTTGTTTGTGGGAGTTGAGGATGTGATCTGTATGGGTTGCTTTTCTGTATACTGAGGTTTGGAACTCCCCCTTTGTCAATGGCTCTACTTTAACATTCAGAAACGGAATTTGATTCTTGTTTTCTTCTTCCCTTGTGAATTTAATCCTTGTGAATACGCTGTTGATGAGGTTGTGGGTCTGTTCTAATTTGATGTGTTTAATAATGACAAATGTGGCGTCTACGTACCTGATCCACAGTTTAGGTTGAATATAGGGGAGGGTGGTGTGTTCTAGTCTTTGCATGACTGCTTCTGCGATGTGTCCTGAAATGGGTGTACCGTTGATCTGTTTGTATATTTGACCATTAAAGACGACATGTGTGGTGAGACAGAGGTCTAGTCACCACACACTTCAAGTTCATTTCCACAATCATATCAAGCCCCTAGTGGAACATCTGTTTACATGGCATTGAATGTACATCAGGGTGTTTCGAGTGAACGCTACTCATGAGGTGTTTTTTGAGTGACTCCAAAAGGAAACTGGTGCAAAGGTGTGTTCAGTGCCTGGAATCTAGAGCTTCCAAGCACGTAGCAACAAAACGATATGAATTGACACTTCTACTCGCTATTTACTATTGTATGTTCATGCATCTATATCTTTAATTGTGTTAGCCTGTCACTGCATGGACACATATGTGGATCACAATTCTAGTCAGGCAAATAAAGCTTAAGGAATAAATAGGGTAATTGAGGATGTAATTTTGATATTCATGAACACCTGGTGTACACAAGAGATAGTTGAACGTGTTGAACGTCTATTTTCTCAAATACTTGGTCTAATGATCGAGGGCTGAATGGGGGGGATATGTTGTTTTCAATTGAATATGAACTTAAACTGTGGAAGAAAGGCTCCAGTACTGCGACTGGATATAATTGGTAGTATTGTCATCCTGTGTACTGTGAATTGTGCCAAGCCCTGTTCTCTGCACGTACAATTCATAGTTATAGGTTGTATTACTACAATTTGCTATCTGCTGCTAAAATAAGGACAATCAAAATATGAATTGTTAACACTGACTGAAGAATAAAGCCTGTCTGACATTTTCTGTAAATAATCAAAACCCTTGATTACCTTTGAACATAGATATTTTAGCATTTTTAAAAACTATAACAGAAATATAATTAGCTGACCCAGACTCAAGCCTGGGCCGCAAAGGTGAAAACACCAAATTCTAACTCTTGGACCACCAAGGAAGGAGGCCTGACCTATTACAACTTGTTGTATCGATGCTGCTGTTGATGCAATCCCCAAACCTTGGGAAGACAACTGTAAGCACCTGGGCGTCTGTGAGACATATCTGTTTGTGACTTCTCCAAGCAATTTTTTTTACTATTATTATAATTAGTGCTGCCACTGCTTCTTTCCTCCCACTGCTTTCAACTCATCAAGCATCTTATTAAAGTTCCCTTCACCGTTCCATTCCCATTCCTTCCTCAAAATACTTAATCATGTTTGCCGGTTGCAATTTTCCCTGTGCAGCTCCGACGTGAACATTAATTGTAAAGTAAATTCTTCATGTTTTTGTGCTGCAATTCGCTGCGATACTTTTTCTGTCTACCATTGTTAAACTGACTGACTTGACTTTTTAACGGATTTAATATCTTCTCCATCTTCAAACACTGCCTGACCTGACTAAATCCATAATCTAATATCCACTCCATTGTATTCAGGGGGTTTCAAAATATTTAGACAGCTGTTACATCGTGTACCGCCATTATCCTGCTCGATACATTCAGGGCCCATCCATTTCATGAGTTGACATTTCGATTTTGAATATTGCTATTCTGTTAATGTATGCTTATCCAATCCAATTGTTTTATGCCAACTTTGATCATATCAAATGAGGAGCTTCCTGTATCGCTGTGAAGACAAATAAAACGTAACTGCATATTGTGTCAATATGATGATAGATTATTTTCTAATTATTTTAAGCTATAAGGTTATGGATGGTTGACAATGGATTAAAGTTAGTTTTACAATCATCAGACGTTACGGATGGAATGCCTCAAGATCCAAAAAAAACCTTTCCCGTAGGTTGCCCATTGCTGAGATTAGACGATTTGTTTCAAGAGTTTCAATGTCAAATACAAAATGCACTTCGTTGATGAAGGAATTTTCCACACAATTAAAAGTAATTCAGTGAAAAATAAAATGCTAAAATAAAACGTACATGACATGTTTAGCAATGTTGATTCCTTCATTCTTTAAAAAAATGGCAGAGCTTGAAAGGCGTTGGTGACATTCAGTGCGAAGAAGGCAGTAAATGTGAAAGATTGCAGGAAGGCCAGGAATGAACAAGAATTGATAGGAAAACAAATTCCTTTCAATGGAAACTAAATATATTAGAGCTTTCTGTTTTCGATTAATTAATGTCACTAGAACGAATAAACTTAACCAACGCTGAACGTATAAATAAAATAGGTCCACAATGAACCGCTATGCTAAGATAATGCTGCCACTTTACAAGCCATTGATGCAATTGCATGGAGACAATTGTGTACAGTTCAGCACATCGTTCAAAATATGGACGCGCATGGAAGGAAGTTACAAAATGACGGAAGACAGGAACTGGTTGAAATTTAATTAATGACCAATGAATGTAGCAAGTTTACAGGAGAAAATAGCGTTGGCTGTCATATATCGCCTGTTATCAAATTCCAAATTAACTACATTTTCCTGCTAATCCTCGCGTCCTGCTATTCCTAAAACCTACTGCGTCCATTAAACTTGTGTACCCCTCACACTGGTCTTGTGAGTCTCGTTTCCAGAAAAAATGAAGAGGTTTTATTTTCCTACATTTTAGATCCTAATGTGGTGACTGAAAAAAAAGGCGGTTGACATTTCAGATTCTTCAGATTACGATCAAAAAGAGGGCACGCGAAATTCTTGTAAGAACTTAGTCATTTGATTGAACAATATTTTACCAAGACTACTTTTAATCCATAATAAAAATTCCCTAAAAACATGATATATCTGCACTCCCACAATGATAACTAAAGAGATTGCAATCAAGGTACGTTGCTTCCAACTTATGTTGGAAGGCGAGAGCATCACTCGCCTATGTGATGGTGACGTCAATGGGTCGGGCATATTTAAACCCATCCCAAATTATCATTCGGAATGTGGTGGTTGTTCAATTTGCTGAACTGCCACGGTGTAGGTGGCATGATTCTATGCACAGTGCCATGAGGAAGCGAGATAGAATGTAATCAGAGATAATAGGTACTGCAGATGCTGGAGAATCCGAGATAACAAGGTGTGGAGCTGGGTGAACACAGCAGGCCAAGCAGTATCATTGGAGCAGGAAAGCTTGATGTTTCGGGCCCAGACCCTTCATCAGAAATGGGGGAGGGGAAGAGGGTTCTGAAATAAATAGGGAGAGAGGGGGAGGCGGATAGAAGAGAGATTCCCTGAGGTTTGACCGGAGGGAGGAGGGTAACTTCTTCAGGGTAGGCATCCTTAGAAGAGGCTTCGCAGTGGGGTTAAAGGGAATCTCTCTTCTATCCGCCTCCCCCTCTCTCCCTATTTATTTCAGAACCCTCTTCCCCTCCCCCATTTCTGATAAAGGGTCTGGGCCCGAAACGTCAAGCTTTCCTGCTCCTATGATGCTGCTTGGCCTGCTGTGTTCATCCAGCTCCACACCTTGTTATCTTAGAATGTAATCAGGCCCGCCTGGAATGTGGTAAGTGACCAGGCTTGATTAAGCATGAGGACTACAACGGGAAACTAGCAGAGAATGATTGCTACAGGACGCGTAGGTGGATGTCACTTAAAAAAAAATCACACAATGGCTAAGTAGATCAAAGTGACTATACCTGGAAGTGAGGTTATATGCATGGACAGCAATAACAAGGCATTGCTCTTATATACAAGTCACTTTACATTTTGCTGTTTCAATCATTTAAGACAATTTAATAATTTACTGAGGGGATATTTAACTGCTTTCATTAACTCCATTCTCAATTTGCTCTGAGTCCCAGCGTAAATAAATGGATTGATGCAGGAACACAAAAACTGAAGGAGCAGCCCTGTTTCCTCCAGAATAAAGCTTGATTCCTTGGAATTAGCACCTGAAAAATAAGTAGCGCCTGCAATTTGTACGTAAAGGAATGTTACAATATCTAGCAAATAAAGCAAGAAAAAGCTTCCCGAGATACTAAACAACAAAACCATGGACCGTCTCCTCTTCTCCATCTCTGGGTCACTCTGATTGTCTCCATTGTTGTGTGTCCGAAGTCTCTTTCGGGCTCTACTGGTTACCAGAATATGCCTGACAGTCAGAAAATTCAGCAGTAAAATCAAAGCAGTTGGTAGGAAAGGACTTAAGATGCGAAGAATCCAGTCGTATGCAACCCAAACAGGTGATGTGTAAAATATAGACTTAACGCTGCAGAACCAGGCTACATTGTTAATTATGTACAATGGCTCATAAATAAAATATAAGAAACTTGCTTTTAAGCAGCTCAATACACATATAATACATACAACCAACAATGCAGTTTCTTTAGTGCAATATTTTGCCTTTAATTTCTGACAACATATTGCTATAAAACGATCAAAAGTGAAAGAAACGGTCAGCCAGACTGAACTGTCCATGGTTGCATAGATTAGGACAGAACGAAAACTGCATATCGGTGTGATGGAAAGAAAACTGACAGGAAAATATATCCCAGGAATCCGGTTTAACACCACAGCAGTGATCATGACCAGGAAGTCTGTTGCTGCCATTGACACCAGATAATTTGTGATACATCTGGAAAGACCACATTGTTCTCGGGACAGAATCGCAATTACCACCAAATTAGCTGTTAAGAAAGTGAAAGGGAATCTGAGAGAGAGTTGGAGCAACATGCATGTGAGAAATATTAGGCAGAACGTTGCTTTATCAAATTTCAAGCAAAATCATGAATTTTACAGCACTTTGAATGAAATTTATATCTTAGACAAGCAATCCTGAGTTATATTAGATTGTCACATGCAAGTATTTCTGTACTTGTAATGTTTATCTACGTTAGAAACAATGCAGAACGTTCGAATAAAATGAAAAAAAAATAAAAATTGAGAACAATGTGCTTTTTAAAGTAGTTGGCAAAACAAAATTGGTGAAGAAACTTGAAGGCAGTGACATATCTGTAAGGTGGTTAAAAATGCAACAGAATACAAATAAAGCACAAATTAACAGTTGAGAACGAAAAATGTCGAGGGAAATTGAATTGTATCATGTTAGGTATCAAATGCATCCTCATCCATTGAATCACCAGAAAATGATCCTTCCATTGGAAAAACCTACTGATACAAATTTTCTTGGACAGAAGAAGACAATTATCATTTTTTAACTAACATAAAGGATATTGAAAAAGATATATTGTTAACTAATGTGTGTGTCTCAAGAAGATATGCTTGTGAGCAAGAGCTAACTCACACCCACAGATCAAGCTTAAAAATTTTACGTTCTGCAATGGAAGGAGGAGCACCTTGAATACCATCATTCCACTTTACAATAGTATTCTCGCTATGGTAAAACAAGTTATACAAATCAAGTAACTACAAGAAGCTGCAAGTGATAAGTCGCTGATACATTGAGTTCCATCTGAAATCCCCAGCCTCATAACTATCTGCTTATAGTCAATTAATTTCATTTCACGAAAATCATGAAGGTGTTGTAGACATTGGATACTATGATGACTTTGAGCCACAAAGCCATCCCTGAAAATGCTAAAGATGTACTAAGCACAAATTACAAAAGGAGCTGGCCATATCCTTAACTGAACTAGCCAGCAAAAAATTCAGTGTCGACAAGAGTAGATCTGATGCTGGGAGTTCTGCAACGAGTTGTTCATTCCTCTGTCCTCCCTAGTGTAAGGCAATATTCAACATTTGCCTGAATAAATGCAGCTCCAAGAACACACAAGTGTCTCTGTGCAATATTGGAGAAGGCAAAAAAAAATGAACTCGATCCAGCACATGAATATTTAATTCTTCAAATGCCGATGCACGTTGAGGGCAGTGTGCGCATTGAAATGTCGACTGTGACAAGTTGCTCAGAGTCCTTTCTCAGTCCCTCCCAAACCCGTGACCTCAGCCTCCTTGAACCAAAGCTACAGTTGCACAGGAACACCATTACGTGAAAGGTTCATTCCCAGCTACACAATATGCTGACTTTGAAATATATCGATATTCTTTCACTGGCACGTCATTGAAACGCTGGAAACCTTTTACTAAGACCATTATACGTGTTCAAAATACATAGTGGTTTCTAAAAATTGTCTTACCAGGACTTTCGCAAGGACATCTTTGGATGAGCACTGCAATGAACAACAAATTCTGGCCTTGCCAACAGCACTGGAACACGATCAAACAAGAAAAATAATACGCAATTGATATAATTAATTACCTGGAATGCCAATAGCTGCAAGGACTGGATAGCAAATGGCAAACACCAGTTCCTTCTTTGACCCATGCATCTCTAACTGAAATCCTTGCTGAGTTTAAGATGGCATTCAAGGATTGCCACACTTAAACCCGATCTTAGCCTCTAGAGAGAAAATTAAAGCGCATTTAAACCCGATCTTAGCCTCTAGAGGGAAAACTAAAGAGCATTATGATTTAAATTAATCATACTAATTGAAGAAGAGCGGCCAGAACATCTGCTCACGAATTTCTGACAACATTTAGACATAATAGATTATTTTAAAGGTACTAAAATGCTGTAAATTGAAATACATTGAGACGACAACAGTGTAGTATTTATGCGTTTCATACAGTTTAAAGATTAAGAAATATTGGTATACTTGAGAAAGTTCTGGGATCGGTTTTCTCAACCCTGTACAGAACAGCCTCAGAAAAATGTATTATTGAACTACGATGTTACGATGTTCTGATGCTCTGGAAAATAACGTAACACTCTCATTCCATCTTCTTTTCACACGTTGGCCTATGCAACCTCTGACAGCATGATCCTGGATTCCAATACCTCCATACTTGTCCACAGTGGTTTAACAAGGCTGTCTGTCTATCCAGTTTTGAGCTACCTAATTAAACATCATGTTCCTTAGTGTGACCGACTAACGTTCAGAACCATTATAGTCAATAAATTCAACTGAGTTAAATTCAAGATATACTGTTCCTGGTCATTGCTGTGATATTCAGGATGATCAGAATCTCTGCAAAAGTCCTTTCCATTGCGTTAACCTTTATGGTGGCAACATCAACTTCAGCAACGTTTTTTCCTTCCGAGGACAAGTGCATATTATAGTGATGAAATTCAGCGTGGACAAGACATATTTTGTCTCATTTCCATCCAGTACAAGAACTTAATAATTGTGTGCTGGGAAACTAAGTCAAAGCAAAAAAAAAAAGGGATACAATACAATACAACATGTTACTTCACTGATGCCTCACCGTGCCAGGAACCCGGGTTCGATTCTAGCCTTGGGTGATCTTCTCCGTGCAGTTTGCGCGTTCTCCCTATGCCCGCATGCGTTTGCGCCCGGTTTCCTCCCACAGTCAAAAGATGTGTAATCAAGGTGGATTGGCCATGTTAAACTGTCCACAGTGTCCTGGGACGTGCAGGCTCGGTGAATTAGCCATGGTAGATGTGGGGTTACGGGGATCGGATAGTGGGCAGAGTCTGCGTGCTCTGCTCTTCAGAATGTCGGTGCAGATTCGATGGGCCTAATGGAGTCTTTCCACATTGTAGGAAACCTATGATTCTTTGATTCCATGAACGTCTGTGGAGACACAAATGGAGTAAATCCTGAACTGTGACAACCTTCCAACAAAACCTAGAAACGTTTACAATGTACTGTCTGCTAACCCCAGGCGTAGACGAGGGTAAAAAATATTGACTAGTGTATGTGTCAAAATAACTGAAGTCACAAAAGCTTTCATGTTTCAAGGGAAACAGAATTTGGATTATATATATGTATGAGTTAGTCAACTAAGATGTCATAAAGGTGTAATCCATCAAAAAGAGGGACAAAAATGGAATTGCCAAAATGCTATTTCCAGCCGACTACAGTCCGTAAATTGTACTACTTTGTATTGATTGCTAACAAAAGTCTAATTTGAGGAGAACAGACTCGGATTTTGACATCTCTGTTCGATATGGCGAGCATTGCTACATGATATCAATCTTCTGAAACTTTCATTCTCGACTTTCTCCTCACGGTAAACTCGCCATATTCAGTCTGCTGCTTTAATCCAATAAAAGCGACATCTACTAAATTCATCTTAACTTTTGAACTGGCTTTGGACAATCTTCCAGATCAAACTTGAAGGAATTGTAATTTAGGAATGTTATTCGTGCCCTCAACATTTCCCTTTGTCCTTAATGGCTTGTTTTCTTCTAAATTTTCTTTATTCCTTTCCTTTTTCCATTAAATTATTATTATCCAGGATCATTGGCACCACTTCACCAGGTGTTTGACACATTTTCACTTCATAGCCAAGGTATCAAGACGTCAGTAAATTTCTTTACAGTGCAGCAACTGACATCAAGTAAAGTTCAGAACGGCTACATACAAATTATGAAAACATGTTTGAAAGTCAGTCAAATCTCAGTCACGCCAGGGAGGCTGCAAAGCTTCAACCAGTAAAGTCTGTCGACGTGTTTAGCCAATTAACAGTCATAGGTGGCAAGCACATATTACTCTCAAGTTGATATTGTTGCCAAATGAAAAACATATGATAATGAATCCGAAGTCGAAAACTTTGACAGAGACCTGGCAGAAAGTACTGCCATGGACGGGCAGGATCTGTAACGACTGGTCAATTGGATGGACAAACAGAGACGCTAAACCTGAAACAGCATTGACTCAAATTGGGAACTGTATGTAAAACAATGATTTGTAAGGCAATAAACGCCTACACCGACAACAAGACAAAAAGGCAGGAGATAAACATCAAAGAAGAGAGCAGGCAGCCAATTTATCGATGTTTGTTATCGAAAGCGTATTGTTTTCAATACAATTAAAATGTGTGCAGAATTTTCGATCCTCAATGTTCAGGCAATCAGTCAAGAAGCATATTCAAATATCTCCAAACATCCACGTCACAAGTGAGCGAAACTACTCCAATACTTATTCATACAAGTTTCCTCTGCGCACTTTTACTGATAATATATTTTCCCTTGCTTCCCATTGTATGAACTTCAAGATTGATCTCCTCGCAGAAGAATGCCGGCGACAAAAAAAGAACAGTGCCACAGGCTAACGCTTGCTATACTTTGCATCAAACGCAGAAAATGCTGGCAAAACTCAGCAGGTCTGGCAACACCTGAGACAGAAACGGGATTAAAGTTTTGATCCCAGTCTGAGTCTATTTTTCTGAAATGAAACTATATTTTGCACTTTGATTTTTGTTACAATCTTTCAACCTCTGTGATTCCGTCTTAATATTCCATCATCCCATTTAATCTACTCATGAGTTACTGATGAAGGAAAGATTTCTCTGTCCACAGCAGTCTCGTTTTGGATTGTAGCGTAGTCTTAGATTTGTATCTGCAACATATTCTGTTGCGGTGCTTTTCAATTGCCCTTTAAATGTTCACGTCATATTTGACTCCATTACGCGCTCATCGTTTGTCCCAGAATTCCTAACTGTATGAAGGAAGGAATCCTCAAATCGAATTTAGTTCCTTTGTAAATCAACTGTAGATCTGTACCACCTGCTTTTTGTTGCAGTTCCCAGTGGCAAGTGCTTTTGCTTTTCAAACCTTTCTACTTTCTGTTGAACCGCTCATGATTTTGCAGACTTGTACAAAATGCCAAATGACATTCTCTTCACCAAAGTAAAGAATTGACAGCAACAGGCACTTTCACAGAGTGTTTTATTTGTATTGTTGTGGTTTTATACTATCTTTGTATAGGCACGATGCAGAAAGAATCGATTCACAGGCGACATTAGAAAGGTCGGGAATGGATCTGAACACTTAAAATTGCGTTTGAGTTGCAACTACCGTAATGGTTAGGAGACCATGCAGAAAATCCGTCGAAAATATTAAATGGGATACTCTTCCGTTGCGGGAATCAATGTATACGCTAAGCATACATGGGAGGAATATACTTGGTTTTCATTTCCTTACATTGCTGGTTAAAATTGGTATCAATCCATAACATGACGTGGCTATGTTCTGGAAGGCTGGATGAATGTAAACTCTAAGGGCTTTTTCTGTATTATATAATTGTGTGATTCCATGACTGAAGAAACGTGATGCATAAACGCAGTTTGATGTTATCTGTAGTTCCTCGCAAATCACGCGCTGTCGGGGACTGATGAAACAGATGAACACAGACTATGGAAAAATCCCTTACTAAGAAGTCACATGATTGCTAATCACCAGGACTGGCTGTACAGTCTTTAACTAGTAAGAGTGCTCACATAAAAACCGGAAGAACTGCGGATGCTGTAAATCAGGAACAGAAACAGAAGTTGCTGGTAAAGCTCAGCAGGTCTGGCAGCAGAACCAAGGAAGGGTCACTGAATCCGAAACGTTAACTCGAATTTTTCTTCACAGATGCTGCCACACCTGCTGAGCTTTACCAGTAACTTCGCTTTTTTTTTGTTTTTGAAGGGTGTTAACACATCCAACCAATTATCTCTAAAAAGATGGCAGTCACACCTTATTCTCCTTAAGTAGTCACAGCTGCTGAATGAAGAACAGAACATCATTCGATAATCCGTAACGACGGACCAGTCAAATGGACAGAAACTGGTACATTCCTGATACTGCACAACATGTCCTAGACTGCCCACGTAGATGTAACAGTCAAGAAGTCACAACAACGCCTCTTCTTCCTCAGGTACCTCAGGAAATTTGGCATGTCCACAAGAACCCTCACCAACTTCTACGGATGCACCATTGAAAGCATACTATCGGGTTCAGAAAGGTCTCAAATTGCAAATGCTCTATCCAGGACTGTAATAAACTACAGAAAGTGGTGTGCACAGCCGAGACCAACGCGGAAGCCAACCTTCCATCTATGGACTCCATTTACATAGCTCGCTGCCGCCCGCTGAAAGGTGGCCAACATCATCAATGACCCACCGCATCCGGTAATGATCTCCGACGAATTCTTCCATCAGGCAGAAGATACAGAAGCCTAAACACACGCAGAGCAGGTTCAGGAACCACTTCTTCCTGGCCGTTATTAGACCGATGAATGGACTCTATAGCCTCAAATAATGATGATCTTGATAAGTTGATCTCACCTCGTGCACGCTCTGTGCAATGTAACCTGTATGCATCTCCACCTCCCTAATCTGTTTTTCCTCTCACCTATCCCCTCCTCCCACCTCAAGCCACACCCCCATCTCCTATCTACTAACATCATCCCGCCCCCTTGACCTGTCTGTCCTCCCTGGACTGACCTATCTCCTCCCTACCCCCCCATCTACACTCACCTTTACTGGCTCCATTCCCGCCTTTTCGACTTGTCTGCCTCCTCTCCACCTATCCTCTCCTCTATCCATCCTCTATCCGCCTCCCCCTCTCTCCCTATTTATTTCAGAACCCTCTTCCCCTCCCCCATTTCTGATGAAGGGTCTAGGCCCGAAACGTCAAGATTTCCTGCTCCTATGATGCCGCTTGGCCTGCTGTGTTCATCCAGCCCCACGCCTTGTTATCTCTGCTTCTGTCTAAGTCGCTTTGATCTGTACATACTTGCTTACTATGATCTGCCTATCCTGCTCGTAAACAAAACTCTTTACTGTACGTCGGTACACGTGACAATCAATCAATCAATCAAAGTTGGCGCAGTGTGTAAAAGAAGGATCAGCGGAGCCGAAACATTAACTCTGATATCTCTTCACGGATGCTACCAGACCTGCTATGCTTTTTCGAGCAGCTCCTGTTTTTGTATTAAATAGGAGTTTGTAGGATTAAAAAAAAAACCTGCCAAAATCAGCAAGAAGAAGTGGAGATGGTAGATAGACCAGGACAGCCAGGAGAACTCATCGAATACAAAAACACATCCTGCAGATGCTGGAAATCCGAAGCAGAAACAAAAATTTCTGGAGAAACTCATTCGATCTGGCAGCGTCTGTGGAGAGAAAGAGGAGTAAACATTTTAGGTCGCTTTCTCAGAACTGACTGTAGACAGGCAACTGTTGTACATCTGCTGAAGGTGGAGCGGCTGGAGGGGAAGGAGTAAATGATAGGTGGAGATGGAGCCCATAAAGACAGAACATCACTTGGGCAGACAAACGAATTGGTCATGGTCAGAATGTAAGTGTTCGGCAAAATGGTTGCTCAGTCTGCATTTCATTTCCCAATTGGAGAGGAGACGATTAGTCAGACGGATAGACCAGTTGCAGATGGTAATTAGCCCTGAGACATGCGAAATGATAAACTTTGGAAGGAGAAACAAGATGAGGGAGTATTCAATGAATAGCAGAACGTTGGGTAGTTAAAGGAACAGGGATTTTGGCGTAATTATTCACAGATCCCTGAAGTCGGCAGAGCACTTGAATAGGACAGTTATGAAGGCATATGGGATACTTGATTTCATCAGTCGTGGCGTCGAATATAAGGACAAGGAGGAAAGGTTGGAGTTGTACAGCATGTTGGTCAGGCCACGATGGGTGTATTACGTACAGTTCTGGTCACCTCATTACCGGATGTGATAGCACTTGAGGGGGTACAGAAGAGATTCAGCAGGATGTTGTCAGGGATAGAGAAATTGAGCTCTACGTCGGAACTAGATAGGCTTGGATTGTTTTCTTTAGAGCAGAGAAGCCTGTCGGGGTGGGTTGTGATTGAGTTGTGTATGATTATGAGCAGTATGTTCAGGTGAATAAAGAGGAGCTGTTCTTCTTGGTTGAGAGGTCGATCACGAGAGGGCATAGTTTTAGGATGAGGGACAGATGACTTAGAGGGGATTTGCAAAATACATTTGCCACTCAGTGAGTGGTGAGATTCCTAAATGCTCCGCCTGGGAAGGTAATGGAGGCTGGAAACCTTACAACCTTTAAAAATATGGATGAGTACTTCAAATATCATAACATTGAAAGATATGGGACAAGTGAAGTAAATTGGGATTAGTGCACCTTTAGTGGTAGTTATGTCACTGCAGACCTGAAGGACTAAAACGTCTTTTCTGCACCTTATGAGTCTATGAATCTACTAGACCACGTTGTGAGCAGTAAATACAGTGGAGTAGTTTTAATGAAGTACAGGTAAGTCACAACTTCATCTGGAATGTGCTCCTGGGCCTTTAAAATGAGGAAGGAGGAAACACCACCTGAAACTGCATGGGAAAGTACCATGGGGATGTGAGGAGGCATTCGGAGTGGAGGTGTGGTGACCTAATCTTCCCCATAGGGAACATTTCCTGCAGAAGACTGACAAGGGAGGTGAGTGTAGTAATGGGCTGGTGGTCGCATTCTACTGGAAGAGGTGGAAATGGCGACTAATGATCCTTTGGATGTGTCTGCTGGTGGGTGGTAATTGAGAACCAGAGAGACACTTATTAGTGTTTTTAGTGAGCAGATTAGGGGTTTTGCAAGAAATCAAGAAATGGGTTGGACACGGCTTAGGACACCATCAACTACTCGGTGGCGAATCCTCTGTTGTGAATGTGATGAGACTGTGCCTGTAAGAGATATGACCTGTCCTGTTTCTCTTGCAGTGGTGTGTTGTCACCCTGGCACAGAGGCGTCTCTACCAGGAAAGCAGGGTGAATAGCTTTGATTTTTAGAACATATAGACGAAAGAATCATGGGTTGGCAGAGTCAGGATCAAAGAGAACCAATGGACTTTATGTTTTGCTTTCAGTTTGATTTGCGTTAGCTAGCTGCTGAAATAAATAGGAAGAACACCCTATTTCTGCTGATAGTGAAGACTTAGGAAGTTTTACCTCTTAGAAATAAAACAGGCAGGCTTCTTTTTTTCCCAGTATTTACGTTGGCTGGACTGGAGAAAAACAGCAACTGAGAGTAGGCTTTTGCTGAATTGCCCTCCCAAGATGAGTTTGCACGATATTGCCTGTATTGGAATAGTTGATGATCAGTGGTTAAATCATATGTTATCTTAATTATTTCAATGAAGTTAAAATTATGTCCGTTCTTCTTTCTATTTGTATTATAACCGCATTGTAAGAATAAAGTCTGCTTTAAAAAAATCTAGCAGCTTTATTCCATTCATTTACACCTGGAAATCGCCTTACACTTGTCCTTAAATAAATCCAAACATTTGAGCCAAGGCTACCTTCTTAATGCATATTTATTTTTGGTTGCGGGGGTGGGGGGGGCTTGGTGTGCGTCTAGTCCAGTCCATAACGAAAAAGACGGTGGAAATTTCAGAGGCCTCGTTGTTGAAGCTGGCCTTATTGAATAGGTGCTACCGAGACTGAGAAACAGGTAGAATGGAATGGAGACATTGTAGGAAGCAGGGTGTGAGGATGTATAGTCTAGGTAACTGTGAGAATCATTGGTTCAGTTGTGTTTATCGGTGGCCAGCCAATCCCCAGAAATTGAAATTGAGTTGTCCAGGAAGGGGAGGGAGAAATCAGAGGTGGACTAGATGAAGCTGAGAGCACATGGAAATTTGAAGCAAAATTGATAATTTGCTTTCCAATTCACTACAAGACAGGGAAATAGCACCAACGATATCTTCAATGAATCTGAGAAAGTGTTTTGGGGAGGGATCCGAGCAGAGCTGGAACAGGTTACATACCCTATAAAGAGACAACCATAACTTAAGCTATACAGGTTCCCATGGCCGTACTTTTGATCTGAAACTAAGTGAAAGGAGTTAATGGAGAAGTTGTTCAAAGTGGGGGCGAGTTTGGCCAGGTGGAGGAGAGTAGTGCTAGATGGGAATGGTTCAGGCTGTATCTCAGCTGGTCTTCTTTCATGTCATCTCATTCGATCTTTGATAATCTGGCACTTCAATCCTGTTCATGTCTTTTCTTAGATTCATCAGACCTGTAATAGGCCTCGGTTTCGTCGTTTCATTGGTAGTTGTCCTTCTTCCGCTGCTATATGGACAGATATGAAGTGATATTGCTGTTAAACTGGACATCTCCACTTAGAATAGAAAATGAATTTTTTATGTGTCCAGGACGCATCCAAAATATGAATGTTAAAAAGAAGCAGAGAAATTGGATCCTTCACTACGGTTTTGATGTTTATCCCCTTTGCATATACCCAAAAGTCTCCTTGTCATACTTCCCACTTTCTCCACCGACCTCTGCATTTGCTATGTTATGTTAACATGATATTGTGTCATATGGTGCCACAATGTAATTAATGTTCTTTGAGAAATCACTACTTAAATTGTTAAAAGCACTCTCACCTGTGCTTAAACTAATTTGATAAAAATGACCCTAGATTACAAAAATCACTAAGATGCGACAGTATCCACAATGTAGGAAATGATGTTCAGGTGTCTGTCTGTCCTTAACCTGTGCAATGCAGCACTTCCAAGTTCTCCCTAAACCACTAATTCATTCTACATAGTTTAAGTATGCTACTGACTCAGAATCTTAGTACTCATTGTATTTTTGTTTTGGTTTCCTGGTGATAATTGTATGTAACATCCTTAATGACATTATTCTCTATTCTTCCATCTGATAGGGCACCATGAAATTACCAATTATGTCCATAATTAATTATACTATACAAAAATATCAAAGCTGCCGAATCAAGATTGTGAAAATGGTCATGTAACATGAGAAAAGCAATCAGTTAGTGACTGGATGGTGCAATATTGTCTTTGTTATGCATGACCTGCAGGGGGCGTCATGTTGGTTTAGAGGTTAGCACTGCTATCTGACAGCACCAGAAACCCGGGTTCAATTCCACCATCGGGCAACTGCCTGTACGGAGTTTCAACATTTGCCTCGAGTATGCATCTATTTCCTTTGGGTGTTCCAGTTCCCTCCCACATTCCAAAGATGTGTAGGTTAGATGGACTGACCATGAGAAATTGTGTACAGTGTGCAAGTTAAATAGATTAGCTTTGGGAAATGTAGGGTTAGGGATAGGGTAGAGGGTGTGGATCTGGGTGGAATGCTCGTTGGTGGATTAGTGTAGACTTAATGGGCCGAATGGCCTGCTTACACACTACCACAGGATTCTATGACCCAGGCGTACTTTCATGGAAGCTGCCAGGCAAGTTAACCTCTCTGAATAATAGGAAACCCTTGGGATATCAAATACGCCACATGAAGAACTGAAAACTAAAACCCAAACTAAGAGTGACTATCAATGGATTAAGGCGCTTTCTCTTTTTTTAAGAAAGGCTCTTTCAATTCTGAACAGTGCTTTGCAAATGTTTATTTCTGAAGCAAGATCCATTAAACCGATTCTAGAGACATCTTTATTCCAGATTCAACGAACAGCAGTTGTTTGAACATATACAATGGTAAAGTAAAAACAGCTTCGAATGTGGCAGGATGAAACAGCTGATGGACTTTGGTATCAAGATCTTCGAAAAATTCTCGTCTGTAGAAGATCAACTGAATTCAACTCTTGCAACGCTCATGACCAGATACTTTAAATTGGCTGCCTAATTGACAGTCAATCACATGCTATTGCTTTTAGGACAGTAGTGTATTGGAAAATATAATGATAACGTCATGCTACAGAACGTCAACCGTCAGGAAATTGCAATGTTTCTTTCTCAAGGAGAGGCAGTTCATGTAACAGCAAACATTATTTTTATGTGTTGTTTTCACTACAGAAATATTTCATAAATTCTGTTCTACGATCACACTCCATACTTGCATGGTCAATTAATACATTGCTATCAATTGAAAACAAACAAAAAACCCTTAGGTTTCCAACATCTAAAGCCGAAAAAGGATACTAAGTGAGATATCTTTGATTTATTTCATTTCATTATTTGAGAAAGTTACTCATTAGATTCAGTGGACATCGCAACATATTAATTAATTGCTTCCTGAATTTAGTCTGAGTCACGGCATAAATAAAAGTGTTTGTACAACAGCTCAAAAGCTGAAGCATATTTGCACATTCACGAAAAATGAATTTGGGGTCAGTAAAACCATTAATTTTATTGTCAGTTGCAAATCGGTCATATATAAAGTGTATAATGTATGTCATCCACAGCAAGATGAAACTCCCAGAGATGGCAAAGAGTAAAACGATAGACTTTCTCCTGTTGTCCATCTCGGGATCATGTTGACTACACTCTTTTTTGTGTATCGTGAGCCTTTTTCGGGATCTATTGACTGCAAGAATGTGCCTGACAGTGAAAACATTGAATAGAAGAATCAGAAGAAATGGGAGACACGGGGTTACAATACGGTCACACCAATCAAATACTCTCCACGCAACTGAAGTGTAACGTGTGCCTTTTATTCTACAATACCATGGCACATTAGCAATTGTGTACATGGGTTCATGAAGAAAATACCATGGGATATTTTTCAAACAACCCAGGACACAAACCATGACTATCACCAAAGTTGTTATTTTATCAGTGTAATATTCTATTTTCAGCTTATGATAACAAATTGTTATGAACCGATCAAAACTGAAAGCGACTGTTAGCCACACAGAACTGTCTCTCGAGGCATAAATCAATGTTGTGCTCATGCTACACACAGGAGTAATGGACAGAAAGCTGCCTGGGAAAAAAATGCCAGGAATCCGGTTTAATATCACAGCAGTGAAAATGACCAAAAGATCTGTAATTGCCATAGACACCAGGTACCATGTGATACATTTAGAGAGACCGCACCTTCCTTTTGAGAGGATCACAATTGCCACTAAATTAACTGTAAGATAAAAGAGACGAACAGCTAAGAATAGGCTTCTAGATGTATTATGCATGATCTGCATTACATCAACTTAATAGACATTTTAAACAGTCTCATTCACTGGACATTAAAAATAATCCAAATCTTACACTATGATACCACAGCTTATACAATTGTAGCATTAGGAAATACACAAATAATTAAGTTGAAATTGGATCAGACTAATTACTATGGACAAAGAAAAATGATATTTAACCCCATACAGGCAAGAAAATGCCTTATTACAGGAACATTTCAAATGATTTAAAACAATTAATGAATTCACAATGAATTCAGTAAATTATTGATTATTCCACACACAATTTAAGGACAGTATGAGAACTTGTACTGATATGAAACAACGTAAATGACCTCAATATATTAGAAAAAAAATTGTACTGACAGATCTAGTGTTAAATTTAAATGATTTAGTTTCCATAGACAGATGTTAACAAATGAATCTCGGACTGGTCAATGTAAACAGATCGATTAGCATGCAAGGTAATGTTCTTCAGTCTTACTGGAAAATATGCATAATATTAAAAATGTCTACCCTCTACCAGCTCCACTGCAGCATATCACTAAGTCTCCCCAGCACGTTCTATACCTGCAAACACAGTCAACAAGAAGAGCAAATGCAACAGGTGAATGGGAATGCATTAACTGTAAGGTCCCTCTCTAACTACAGAGAAACCTGACTTGAAACTATGCGTGTGTATGGTCATGATCCGGGAAGACATTCCTGAACATCACTTTGGATGCGTCTGAATGATATGAACTCCAAGGGCTAAAGATAACAGCTCACAAACACCTCCTCTAGGTCAATTTGTAAAGAGTAATAAATTGTACTCTGGCGAGTGACACTCGCTTTCATGATTTTTGAAAATGTAACTTAAAAATAATGTGCATTTAAATCCCTGTATTAGCTGAGATCAATATGTCATGATATCAAATTTTTCAACTATTTTAAACATCTTGATTGTTTATCTTTTTGAGGCATGGCACCTGGAACTAAAGGACATCTCAAAGGTGGAGTCTAACCAACAAATTATACGAGCATAGCATAACCTCTAAATCGCTGTAACATAATCTATAGTACTTTACCTGGGACTGCAACAGCTGCAAGCATTGTGTAAAAAATAGCATAAGCGAGACCTCTTGGCAGTGCATGCATTGCTGTCGGAGACAGTGATGTCTGTTCATGATTTTACTTGTAATCTCTTTATATTTTTTTAAAATGTCCATAATTATATTTGATTCTAACCCACCAGAGTCACAATTAGATGACTCCACAATTAGTTACAGTCATTGAACAAATAGTCTTGTTTATGTTACAAATGCTGTTAGGAGCAGTTACTGTACAAAAAAAAGACACGTTTTACATAACTTCGTCGTTGATCAAAAAAATTTTCTTAATAGCCACTGATATGAATATTAAAATTTTCACAAGTCTTGATGTGTTGTTTAGCGTGTGACAAAGAGGTTCTGCAGAGCGCGTGCTGTTTGATTGACGCCCTACGCTAATCATAACCAAAAGGTCATTTCTGAAAATGCCATATTGAGTGATGAATTTCGTCTTAAATACTTCATAAACTTCCTTTTTCCCCTTAACAGATGTTTCTGTAAATGAAATATTGCAACAATTTCTTCATTTTGGACGTTGAGAATTGCATTTCTTAAACTTCCTGATAATGTATTATTTACTGAATTACCACAAACGAGGTATACTAAGATGACAGGTGCACTGGACGCAAAAACGAACTTTTGACTACATAGCACACATATGTAAAAAGGGATTGCCTGAACTTTATTGATAATCTTTGCCGAAAATGTTTGTCTTGATAAAGTAAAAGCAAACTGAGGTTAGGTAGCTCAGTTTACTCGATAGCTGGTACATTAAAGTAATACAAACAGCCTGAGTGCCATTCCTGCATCAGCTGAAGTTGCCATGAAGGGTATTCCACCTTTTCGTCTCTCCTCACTTGAGCTGTGGTGATCTTCAATTTAAGCCACCACCTGTAGTCTCCTGCCAATAAGAGAACAGCCCTCTGCTTTGTTTGGGCAAAGGCAAATTTAGCATTCTTTATGTTGTCATTTGATGCTCTGGCACTGTCAATTAGAGTATTTGTGAGTGACGTGCGCCTCTAGTGCTGTGGCAGAAATGCATATGCTGGAAATATCCAACAGGTCCAGCAACAACCATGAAAGAAAGAAAAATATTGCTTCAAGTTGAAAGTCTTTCAGGAGCAGAGAACAGTAAATTCATTTTTTTTTCTTAAATAAGTATAATTATTGTACGGGTAGATGGATAGATCAGTCGATAGACGGGAAGATGTGTATACAGGTAGGTAGATGGATATATGTGCATACGGATAGATTTTAAGGACGGAATTGTTTTGACTTAAATGCTCTGTTACACGTTATTGCAATTGTGAGGACACCGTTGGGCAGAAACAAACATTGCAACCGACATTACAGGAGACATCAAAGGCAAAATAATAAACCCATAACAGCAGCTCTTAGCTTCACTTACTGCACTGGTGGTAAAACGTTAAGAATTGGTAACTTCAACGTATAGAAGAGTTGCATCATATAAAGGCACGTCATCTCAAATGGATTTGATTGTCTTTCAAGAATTGTAGCTTGCTGATTCTTTTTGACTGTGAAATTGGCTTGCAAGAATATTCTTCAGATAGCCACATAATACACGCGCGCACACACACACACACACAGAGAGAGAGAGAGAGAGAGACTGGTGGGATAGCACCCTGTATCAAATTTGAGGAAAACCAGACTTCAACTTGAAATCGTGCTTTAATTCACTGACAGTCTCTGGAATATTCAAGTTTGAGAAAGAATAAATCCACATTGCATTTAAGTTGATAGAAAAAGATATAAATTCTCATATTAAAGTTCTCATGATGACTAGACTGAACACTGGGCAAAATCCTTTTAAAAGTCAAGAATAAGAAAACAAAACCAGGATTAACTTATTTTGCTCAAATGCTAACGTTAATATCGTGAAAATTAGCCTTGTCCATTTTCAAACAATTGCATCATAAAAGCTGGGACTGTCAGCAGAAAGTGATAAAGTAGGACACTTGAGGTTGTTGACTTACTCGCCAAACTGGCTTGTTTTTGTTCAGAAATTTCTTCGCCAAACTAGGTTACATCATCAGTGCAGACTCGGATGAAGCGAGGTTGTTCTATTCCACTTAGAATTTAAAATCGCTGGTCTGTGAACAGTGACATTTCCGGTTTTGTTCTGCATGGGTTTGTATGTTGGTTCCAATTCTATCTATTTGTTGATTGCATTATAGTTTGAGAACCATACCTCTCGGAATTCCCATGCTTGTCTATGTTTGGCTTGGGCTACTACGGTTACGTTGTCCCAGTTAAACTGATGGCCTTCAGGTCTCAGTGCACTGATGTTAAGGAAAGCTTGTCGCGTCGTTTTGCTGCTAGCTGATGTTCATGTATTCTGATGGCTTGTTTCCTTCCTGTCTGTCCAATGTAATGCTTGTGGCAGTCCGTTTCATGGTGTTCTGTAAATTACGTTGGTTCTGCACAAAGTGGGAAATAGGATTTTTACTCCACACTTAGGTTGAATGCGGAGGACAGCAGTGTGTCTAGTCTTTGCATGACTGACTCAGCATTGAGTCCTGAGATGGGTGACCCCATGGTTGTGCCATTGATCTGCTTGTATAATTGACCACTAAAGACGGAGTGTGTGGTGAGGCACAAGTCTAGCAGTTTGAGTATGTTGTCATTGATGATGGAGCTGCAGGCCTGCGTTCCTGCTTCGTCTAGTATTATGGCCAGTGTTTATTTTACTACTAGGATGTCAATTGACATGAACAATGCTGTCAATTGTCATTATTAAAAGCACAAGCTAAAAGAGATCCACCACCTCATCACCAATGTATTCTCCGGGATTAAATTCACCCGAGAAGAAGAAAACTGTAATCAGCTTCTGTTTCTCGGCATCAGAGTTGGACATATGAGCAATGGAGAGTTCCAAACCTCAGTGTACAGGAAAGAAATCCACACTGAACAAATCCTCAACTTGCACAGCAACCACCCCAATGTCCACAAACAAAGCTGTATTAGGACATTGTCTAAATGGGCCACCACTCACTGCAACATGCCAGAACTATGCAGAAAAGAGGAAGAGCACCTACACAAAATCTTCACTATGAACAGATATCCCCATAACTTCATCCAAAGGGGCGAACAACAAGAAGACACAGTACAACCTAACACACTAGCCACACTGCCCTACATCAAAAATATATCAGGTCTAACAACGAGACACCCACAACAACTAGCAATCATGATAGCACACAAGCCCACAGCCACTCTAAAACAAACAATCACAAGGATGTAAGAGCAAACTATACAGTAAATGGAAAAGTCCTGGGGAAAATTGATGGACAGAGACATCTGAGTGTTCAGGTCCATTGTTCCCTGAAGGTGGCAATGCAGGTCAATAGAGTGGTCAAGAAGGCGTACGGCATGCTTTCCTTCATCGGATGGGGTATTAAGCACAAGAGTTGGCAGGTCATGTTACAGTTGTATAAGACTTTAGTTCAGCCACATTGAGAGTACTGCGTACAGTTCTGGTCACCACATTACCAAAAGGATGTGGATGCTTTGGAGAGGGTGCAGAAGAGGTTCACCAGGATGTTGCCTGGTATGGAGGGCGCTAGCTATGAAGAAAGGTTGAGTAGACTAGGATTATTTTCATTAGAAACACAGAGATTGAGGGGGGACCTGATTGAGGTCTACAAAATCATGAGGGGTATAGACAAGGTGGATAGCAAGAAGCTTTTTCCCAGAGTGGGGGAATCAATTACTAGGGGTCATGAGTTCAAACTGAGAGAAGGAAAGTTTACAGGAGGTATGCATGGAAAGTTCTTTACACAGAGGGTGATGGGTACCTGGAACACGTTGCCAGTGGAGGTGGTAGACGCAGACACATTAGTGTCTTTTAAGATGTATCTGGACAGGTACATGGAAGGACAGGGAGCAAAGGGATACAGGTCTTTAGAAAATAAATGACAGGTTTAGACAGAGGATCTGGATCGGGGCAGGCTTGGAGGGCCGAAGGTCCTGTTCCTGTGCTGTAATTTTCTTTGCTCTTTGCTCTAAGTCCCCATTCCCACAACATGCAGAACCAACATAGTTTACAAAATACCATGTAACGGACTGCCACAAGCATTACATTGGACAGGCAAGAAGGAAACTAGCCATCAGAATATACGAACATCAGCTAGCAGCAAAACAACACGATGAACGTTCATTAATATCAGTACATACAGACAATGAAGGCCATCAATTTATCTTGGACAATGTAACCAAAGCAGCCCAAGCCAAAAGTAGACACACATGGGAATTCCTAGAGGCATGGTTCTCCACCCATGATGCAATAAACAAAAATATAAACAAATAGAATTGGACCCCATATACAAATCCATACAGAACAAAACCGGAAATGACGCTGCTCACCCTAACGGACTGGACTGTCGGAATTCCAAGTGGAGGAGAACAACACCGTTTCCTCGGAGGCCTCACTGATGATGTTATCTAGGTGACGAAACGTCTGAATGAAAACAAGCCAGCTCGGTGAGCAAGTCAACAACTTCACCCACAACCCGAGCTACAAATCTTTGCTAAAACGTTAAAATAGAATACTTGTTCTTTAATAAATATTGGATTAGAATATTGTGGGGATGTATTCTGCTGCTGAGAGTATTTTCATGGAAGATATTCCATTCAGCCACGGATTCAAACCTGCATCTGATTCTATCTCTGAATATTCGTCCTGGCCTGCTGAGTATTTCCAACATTCCTATTCTTGTTTTGTTTAAGATTGTCACAATCCACAGAGGTTTCCTTTTTGTTCATTGTTGTTTGGATTGCGACCATTTCAGACAAAATCAGTTTCAATTGCATGCCCCAATAATATGGCGATCAACTACCGTTTTGGAAATCTGCTGTCTGTCTAGACAAATTAATGCTTGACTTTTTGAAGAAACTCTAAAACAACGGATGGGTTATCAGCCAAGTTTAAGATCAGCGTAGAGATAACAGTCGTAATATGGAACAGTAGGCTAGACTAGGTAATAATCACAAACAATCTCGTCTGGAGGACAATACTGAACTCTGTGACATGCTCCTTTTTTTTCCAGTCCATGATTATTATGCTTTATGCTAGCATTTTCACTCAGATCCGTCAGTTAATGATGCATTTTTGTTTTGCACAGCTATCGTGGTTGAATTTGAACTTCTGTCCCTGGAGTTTTGCTACAAGCCTTTCGATTGTTCCTGGTATACTTTTAATGTTACGAAGTTTAGAAGATATCAAATGCATAAACAAAAACACGCATGAATGTTAAAAACATTGCTCTTACCACACCCCTGCTGCACTGCACAATAATTGAAATATTTGCAATGAGGATAAAATCTAAGATCTGTTCACTCAGAAGTGAGCCACACAAGTTTGACAAGGCTTTTAATATTACATTTATTATGCTTTTGATATTTAGCTCAGTACATCCAGGTGCTGTCTTAGCTATGTCAATTTAGTTATGATGAAAGTCTTCTATTAAGTATTAATGGTCATATCACATGCTTGGAATAATACATTGGACAATAATTTGGTCCATATCAAAAGAAAAGAATCAGTGATCTCAACCGAAAAGCCTGAAAACAGGAGAACCAGAATCATTTACCCACATTGAGTTTGCGATTGCATGAAGTGCAATGTCCTAGCAGTTAGCTTGCTTTGCTAAATGCCACTTGCTGTCAATGACATTCCAATTATTAGAATAGGCATTTTCCATTTATTACTGCATTGGTTCATATGTCCGTATATAGGTCCTTTCTCAGTTTTTTATTGCAATTGGCCCAGACACAATTGATTTTAGTAAATCTCATGGAACCTGTTACTCCATGTGGCCATGCTATTGAAGACACTTAAACTGATCATAATGCTGTCTCTTTATTTATATTTCACAAGACCTTGTGTTTTCTCATATGGCTCTGTATCCACCTTTGTTTGTGACAGCTCTTAGACTATGTCTCATTTTAATGTTCTTTTTCTCAGCATATATATATATGTGAATATAACTCAACAAACATTTTAAATTATAAATGCATTATTTCATGTGTTTTTACATGTGACATTTTAAGTTGTTTTTGATCTTGCACTGAGCCATGTTGTTGGTATCTTTATTGTTGTTAGGAGGATCCTATGGCGTATGTTGAAGTCTTCAGCCCAGTAGAGATTCAAAATGTGCTGGTGAAACATGTTTAAATCGTTTCCCAGTTGATGCTGAAATTTAAAATTGGTAAAGAATGTGAAATTCAAAGTTCGCCTCAATATACATCATTCAACTATCATCCGCATGAGTAATGCAGACAAATTTTGTCCATGTACATAAGGAGGGAGGCAGTTCAGAGCAGGTTTACTAGATCAATTCCAGAGATGTGGCGTTTGCTTTTTGAAGAGAGGTTGAGCAGTTTAGCCCTATACTCTCTGGAGTTTAGAAGAATGCAAGGAGATCTAATTGAGGCAAATAAGATGCTAAAAGGGATTCATAAAGTAGATGCGGAAATGATTTTTTTCTTATTTGGGGCAACGTAGGATGAGGTCAATATTTCAGAATAAGCGTTGTTAAGAAGGAGTACAGTGTGTTAGGTTTTGTTGGTAGAGTGATTGAGTTTCGGAGCCATGAGGTCATGTTGCAGCTGTACAAAACTCTGGTGCGGCCACACTTGGAGTATTGCATACAGTTCTGGTCACCGCATTATAGGAAGAATGTGGAAGCATTGGAAAGGGTGCAGAGGATATTTACCAGGATGTTGCCTGGTATGGAGGGAAGGTCTTATGAGGAAAGGCTGACGGACTTGAGGCTGCTTTCGTTAGAGAGAAGAAGGTTAAGAGGTGACTTAATAGAGACATACAAGATGATCAGAGGATTAGATAGGGTGGACTGTGAGACCCTTTTTCCTTAGATGGTGACGGCTAGCACGAGGGGACATAGCTTTAAATTGAGGGGTGATAGATATAGGACAGATGTCAGAGGTAGATTCTTTACTCAGAGAGTAGTAAGGGCATGGAATGCTTTGCCTGCAGCAGTTGTAGACTCACCAACTTTAAGGGCATTTAAATGGTCGTTGGATAAACATATGGATGATAATGGAATAGTGTAGGTTAGATGGGCTTCAGGTTGGTTTCACAGGTCGGCACAACATCGAGGGCCGAAGGGCCTGTACTGCACTGTAATGTTCTACGTCCTATGTTCTAAGGGGTAAAAAAGAAAGATAATGGAGAGGAGGAGAACTTTCTTCTCTCAAAGGATTGTGAACCTATAGAATCTACTACCCCCAAAATGAATTGGATGCTGGGACATTGAATAAATTTAATTTGGATATGGGCAGATTTTGAATCAGTATTGAATTGAAGTATTATGGGGACCAGACGGGAAAGTGGTGTCTAGGCTGAAACAAGGTTAACCATGATCGTATCAAATAGCACAGCAGGCTCAAGGGGTTGAATTCTCAATCCCTTTTTGGAAAAGGTACGAGAACCAATATGAGACTTTACAGTAGACCAGAATAGATGAGCTATAAACCACTCAGAAGATATTGTAGAAAGTTGTTCTCTAAGATATAACACAGTGTGGAGCTGGAGGAGCACAGCAGGCCAGGCAGCGTCAGAGGAGTAGAAAAGCTGATGTTTAGTGTCAGGGTCCTTCTTCTGAATTTTCTGAAACGTCAGCTTTCCAGCCCCTCTGACGCTGGCTGGCCTGCTGTGCTCCTCCAGCTCCACACTATGTTCTTCCTGACTCCAGCATGAGCAGTTCTTTCTAACTCTGTTCTCTAAGGGAAATAGTTTGCCGCACCTAAGTTCCAGCTGCAGTTAGGAAGAATTAATAGAATGACATTCCAACTGCATTGAAGACCAATCAGGGAACTAAGTTACTACTGAGAACATAAAAGGGAAAAGGATTTGCAGAAACCAAAGGAAATGGAGATTTGCTAGTTATGTCTAGTAAAATCATTTGGAATTGAAAAGATTTCACAAGCAATTCCAAACTAACAAAATCAGAATGCCAACTTGGCAGGTCTCAACTTATAAAAAGCAGCGTGGGAAACATCCGATTATAGCAGTAAATTTGAGACAAACAACTGTGAAGAAATACCCTACATTAGAAGGTGCAGCGACAATGCTGAGAATAGCTCCAGCTTGGCCAGCTGCCAACTATCACGGCTAATAGCGTTCGCAATTGGTTGCAGAAATCTGGGTAGTAAACGATGGTGTTTGATGTATCTCTAGTAGTTAAACCTGTCTATCGTATACTTAAGTACTTAATAAATTAATTATGTTTAATAGCGTTCCAAGTGTCCCCATCATGTCTTCAGCTATGTATTTTCTGTTGTCCCGCAGATATGGACAACAACCTGCCCCTCGTTCTTGTGTTCTTATTATCCGTTTATCACAACTGATCATGTTCTCTTATGTCGCTACAGTCTGGCCTACATGTCATCGGGTAATAGAGTCATAGATTCAAAGAATCACACATCATGGAAAGAGGCATTTTAGACCATTGCGTCCATTGATGAACGCCTCTACACCCACATTCACAACGTGGCCTGTCACCTTTGTGTTTCAAGTGATCAGTGAAATATGCCTTAAATGCTATGGTAATTATTGCCTCTCCACGCTTGCACGTCGAGACCTCCTGATATAGCCACATACTCAAGCGGAAAGAAAAAGTGTCACTACGTCCCCCCAAACCTGCTACCATTCACCGTAACTCTATGAATCGTGGACATTGATCTCTCAGAAATGGAAAAAAATGTCGTTTTTATAATCTGTCTGCCTTACCTGTGGACTTCGTATTTTGATACAACTCAATCAGGTGCTTCTCCACCGTCTGTGCTCGAAGGAAAACATCATGCTGTGCAGTTTCCCTTCGTAGCCGAAGCATTCGGGCCCAGACAACATCCTGGTGAACGCCCTCTACACCCGCTACAGCGCAATCACGTTCTTTCTCCAGCGTGACGACCAGAACGGCATGCAGGTACGACAGCACCATCGTGTTTTCCTTAACCTTGGATTCACTCCTTTGACTAATATAGTAGGCATTCCATATGTCACATTAAGTATTTAATAAACCTGTCCTATTACTTTCAAGAATCGTGAACACGAACACAAACGGCGCTCTTACCCTTTGCATTTATAGCGTCCAATCATTCATCATGGATTTCTTTGCCTTGCTAGTTTTCAAAAAAATGCTTCACATCATACGTTTCAGGATAATACTCAACTTTCAATTGTTGTACTTAACAGACCGACGCATTTAAACCATTCCGTAGCCTAAGGCAATGCTCCTCACCAATTACTACTTCAGGAGTTCTCACTTCATCTGCAAACTTACTGATCAAACTTTTACATTCATATCTATATTTAATATACGTTACAAATAGCAAGAGAGTCAGCACCAAAGCCCTCTGGTACACCACTGGCCGCAGGATTCTGCTCACAAAAGCAACCTTCAAACATTGATTACCGTTTTCAGGCAATTGGCCCATTTTTGCTCGATTTGCCTAATTTCTGTTGATCCCATGGACTCAAACCTTCTTTACCAATCTTCCATGGGAGACCTTGTGAAAAGAGCATTTGGATAATAAATTGCAATATACTCAGTCATATATCTAATCACTTCCTCAGAAAACCTAATCAACCCCATCAGACATGATATCGCCCCCGACAAAGCCATGCTGACGATTATTGACTAATCCATACCTCTCTAAATCAAGATTAATTCTGACTCTCAAAATGTCTTTTTATTTCCCAGTGATTTCCAGATCAATGGTGTCAGACTCATTGACCAATCATTTCCTTGTTCAGTTTGTGTTTAATAGTATTACGTTAACTGTCCTTTAGTTCTCTGGCACCTATCAGTTTACATAGAGGATTTGAAAATTAATGCCGTAATCCCTGCAAACTCCTCCTTTGCCTGATATTTTGGGACAGAGATGTTATCTAATGTCTACTGCTAGTAATGTGTTAAAATATATCATAGTTCTGTTACATGCTTTTAGTCCCTACATTGTTGTTCCCTGTCATGAGTTCAGGCTCGAAACAGTACTCATTCAAAGCTTCATCTAAGTCTTTGAGCTCGATCTACTGTTTGTCACTTCACGTCAAATGTATCATATTCTTTCCCTGATTAATTGCCCGATTACACTTATAAATTGCCTTTTAGATATACCTTTATTTACTAATTCATATTATTATTTTTGACCCGTTTTCATTTTCCTAATTTTATCCAAGCAAATCTTGCACTTTCTCTAAACTTCTGGGGTTTCTGGAGTTTTGAGCCCCTATTATTTACCAGAAACTTCCTTCAGCCTCCCATCCAACCCTGTACACTCCTCGATGTGTCACGATCTTTGATTTTTTTTTATTCCCACTTTTCACCTTTATAGGAATATTTTGGCCCCATGCAGTCTCTATTTCCCTTTTGAATTATTCCCACTTTTCCAATGTAGACTCTCTTGCAGGTGAGTGCTCCCTGTCCTGCCAGATCTTGGCCAGATCCTGCCTTATCTCAATAAAATTTCCTTACACCAATTCAGATACTTGATTTCTGTTCTACCCAAACCCACTTTCGTCCTTTTCCATGGCTTCATCCAAATGATTTATGGTCACTATACTGACATACTCTCCAAATGTCACTTCTACCAATTGTCTGGCATCTTTTCATAAAACTGGTTTCAACTCTGCACAAATCTGTTCAGCTTTCTATGTGGTGGCTCAGAAAAAGCTCTCCTGAGAACATTTTAGGAATTCCACAACTTCTGCGACTGTCACAATTTGTCTTTCCCATTTGATACTGCAAATGATGAAATTTCATGCAATTATTGCCCAACTGACTTTCGCTTATATATCTGCTTCTCTATTTCACCCTGACTGTTTTAAAGTGTACAGAGCACTCCCAACAGCGGGATCGCCCTGTTTTACTTTTCTTCTTAATTTGAGTGTGGCAGAGAGACTTCACTGAGGTGAGTTCTGTAAGAAGTCGGCTCAGTCACCATGACTGATCAGCAGAGTGAGGAAGAGCCCTCTTGGTGATAAATGGGAGGAAGAGCATCCAATAGAGGGTGGCAGAGAAACTTTGCTGAGGAGCACCCTGGAAGAAGTCCACTCAGTCACCACGACTGATTAGTGGAGTGAGGAGGAAACCAGTGTCAAGACACAGTGAGGAAAAAACATTACATTACTGTAACGTTTCCATCTTCCACTGACCCGTCCCCCACCCACCTCCAAATAAGCCAAAAAGAGGAGAAAAAGAGATTGAGAGAGTCTGTTTGGAGTTTGTTGTAGCCAAGAAGGTTTGTAAAGATTGCATTGTAATTTAAGTGACCAGTTAGTGCTGCTAGTTGGTATAAGTGCAGGCTTATGTGAATATTGGGCTTCACTGAGTAAGGAGAGCAAGGTAAAGGCAAGGTAAGATTCTTTGAATTTTCTTAGTGTAAAGGGGCAGAGATGGTGGTTATGGTAGTGGCGCCTTCGTGCCAAATGTGTCAGTTAAGGAGCAGTCCAGTTGGCAAATACGTCGACAGGAAGTGTCACCAGCCGCAGCTCCTCACAAACTACATCGTTTGATTGAAGTGGCAGTCGGACATGCAGACGCACGGGGACAGAGAGTGTGTGAGACGCTAGATACAGGGAGGCGGTCATACCACTGGTTCAGTCAGGTTGATGGGTGACCGCCAGGAGAGGCTGCAGGTAATGCAGGAGTCTCCTGTGGCTCTTTCCCTCTCGGGCGACTATATCATTTTGGATACGATTTGGGGGATAGCCTCGCGTGGCAGAATAACATCAGCAGCCAAGCCTATGACAACACAATCGCCTCTGCTGTAGAGAAACAACGGACAATATCGAAACGAGCCACAGTAATAGGAGACTTGCTCATTGGATGAATGGACAAGTGTTACCGTAACCATGTTCAAGACTCGAGGATGCTATGTTGCCTCCTTGGTGCCTCAATTTCAGTAAAGCATTTGATAAGGTTTCCCATGCTACGCTGTTGCAGAAAATTCGGAGGCATGGGAGTGAGGGTGATTTAGCGGTTTGGATCAGAAATTGGCTAGCTGTAATTAGACAGAGGATGGTGGTTGATGGGAAATGTTCAGCCTGGAGTTCAGTTACTAGTGGTGTACCGCAAGGATCTGTTTTGGGGCCACTGCTGTTTGTCATTTTTATAAATGACCTGGATGAGGGCGTAGAAGGAAGGTTAGTAAATTTGCAGATGACACTAAAGTCAGTGGAGTTGTGGATAGTGCGGAAGGATGTTGCAGGTTACAAAGGGACATAGATAAGCTGCAGAGCTGGGCTGAGAGATGGCAAATGGAGTTTAATGCGGAAAAGTATGAGGTGATTCACTTTGGAAGGAGTAACAGGAATACAGAGTACTGGGCTAATGGTAAGATTTTTGGTAGTGTGGACGAGCAGAGAGATCTCGGTGTCCATGTGCATAGATCCCTGAAAGTTGCCACCCAGGTTGATAGGGTTGTTAAGAAGGCGTACGGTGTGTTAGGTTATATTGGCAGAGGGTTTGAATTTCGGAGCCATGAGGTCATGTTGCAGCTGTACAAAATTCTGGTGCAACCGCACTTGGAGTATTGTGTGCAGTTCTGGTCGCCGCATTATAGGAAGGATGTGGAAGCATTGGAAAGGGTGCAGAGGAGATTTACCTGGATGTTGCCTGGTATGGAGGGAAGGTCTTATGAGGAAAGGCTGAGGGACTTGAGGCTGTTTTCGTTAGAGAGAAGGAGGTTAAGAGGTGACTTAATAGAGACATACAAGATGATCAGAGGATTAAATAGGGTAGACTGTGAGAGCCTTTTTCCTCAGATGGTGACGGTTAGCACGAGGGGACATAGCTTTAAATTGAGGGGTGATAGATATAGGACAGATGTCAGAGGTAGATTCTTTACTCAGAGAGTAGTAAGGGCGTGGAATGCCCTGCCTGCAGCAGTTGTAGACTCGCCAACTTTAAGGGCATTTAAATGGTCGTTGGATAAACATATGAATGATAATGGATTTGTGTAGATTAGATGGGCTTCAGATTGGTTTCACAAGTTGGCGCAACATCGAGGGCCGAAGGGCCTGTACTGCGCTGTTATGTTCTATGAATCAAGGACATCTCTGAGCAGTTGCATGAAATTCTACAGTGACAGGGTAAGCAGCCAGCCGCTGCTGCACACATTGGTACCAATGACACAGGTGAAAACAAGAATGAGGTCCTGCAGAGTGAGTATAGGAAGTTAGGAAAGAGGCTGAAAAGCAGAACCTCGAGGGTAGTAATCCCTGGCTTTGTACCAGTGCCACGTACTACTGAGGCAGAACAGCAGGTCAGCAAGTGGAGAGATTGAAGAGAAGATAGATGTTCGGACCAATAAATCAGGAAGGAAGGAAATGCAGTGACAGGTAAATGAACATAATGATACTAATGAGCTGAAGTGTGTTTATTTCAACGTAAGGAGTATTATAGGTAATGTCGATGAGCTAAGAGCCTGGATGATGGACTATTATGTTGTAGCCATTACAGAGACGTGGTTGATACAAGGACAGGAATGACTGCCCAACATTCCAGGATTTCGATGTTTTAGATGAGATCGAGAAGAAGGTAAAAGATGTGGAGGAGTTGCATTACTAATCACGATAATGTCGCATCTGCACTCAGAGAAGCCGTACTGGAGGTTTCATTCACAGAGGCAATATGGGTCGAGTTCAAAAATACAATGGGTGCAATCATTCTGATAGGGTTATACCAGAGGTCTCCCAACAGCCATTGAGGAACAAACTTGTAGGCAGATTACAGAAATACGCAATACCAGCAGGGTTTTCATAGTGGGTGACTTTAACTTGCCCAATATTGAGTGGGACTCACATGGAGCAAGAGGCTTAGAAGGGGCTGAATTTGCTAATTGATGTCACTATTTGAATAAAGAAGTGTCCGTGTCCTCCTCCATCACGGGAACTGATGATATAGCATTTATTACAGTATTGGTTACGAGAGTATGCAGATTTCGCTAAATTATAACAGCGAATCCAAGCAGCGAATCCACTTCAAAAGTATTAATCATCTGCATTTTTTTCCCAATTCCAATGGTGGTAAAAGGCACTGTACAAAGATGAGAATTTCTTTCTTTGCATGTACGTATCTGTAGCTTCTTGAGTTTTTGTTTTGTGGGTTTGTTCGCCATTTGCCAATGAAAATGCAACGAACGGCGGTCGCTGAATGGAAATAGGAAAACACAAGGTGATTTGAATTCGGGATTATCGATGATTGACTGCATAGAATTAATGTATTGGTATTTAACAAGGCTGTTTTGGCTCTCTGGTTGTTTACTGCATTCGTAAATAATTTAGACAAAATACGGGAGGCACGATTAGGACATTTGCAAATCACGCAAAAATTGGCTGGGCAGTTGATAATGAAGAGGAGGGCTGTCGAATTCAGGAAGAGAGCAATGGTTTGCATGTGTGGCAGAGAAGTGGCAAGTGAAATTCAGCCTGGAAATTGAATAAGAGGTACCTATTTTCCACCCTTCGGACAATTCCTGAAGCTCCTTGCCCGAGATTTTCTTCACCTTCCCGAATGTGTGCCTTGGTTTCGCACAGTGTTATCTAACGCCCATGAGAAACAGTCTTGGAATGTTTCACAAGGAAAAGAACGGCGAAATCATTATGATTTGTCCTTGCAGAACATGCACTGAACGAGTAAAAACTTTGCACCTTGTTGCGCCTGTAAAATCGTTTTCCCTTTCAGCCTGATTCATATTCCAATGCAACATTTTAACATGAAGCCACGATATGGATCTGACAAAGGCACAATTGAGGCATTCAAGAGGGCATTGGATAATTCTTTTTACAGAAACATATTTACAAGGAAAAGACTGGAGACTGGCAATAAGTAAATACGCTCAGAGAGAGTGCATGTTGGGCCGAATGTCTTCCATCTGCGCCATGAGAATCCTGTGAATCGGAAAACTGGGCTGCGAGGTAGGAAGTCTTCTCCAATGGACGCCAGTCCTCCACTTACACTGGTGTTTTCGGATTTTTAAATCCGGGAATGGTCTCTGCAGAGACAACAGCATATCGGTTAGTCCTGTCTGTACCCCTCTCATCCTAGTCACCCTGCAATGTAAAATACGTGACCTCGTTCATTCTTCCAAGAGGGAACTCCACAAGCTGCAGCTGCTGCTTGCGAATCGTAAAGATGGCGTTGAGAGTGCCTGGTTCGAATTAACCTGAAAGGTTTAGTGTAGTGGGACTCCAATCCACATTTTCACAGCGACTGAAACAGTAATGACTCGCATCTAACCAATTAGCCAGGCCAATTCACTTTACTCATTGCCTTGAATGGTAATGATACTGAATAAAAAACAAAATAAAACAATGACCAGAAGGAGACTCTTTGACATTTTCAACTTATCTACAACAAAGTCATGGCTTATGTGTGCTCCTCACAGCAGTACTTATTTCCAGATCCCAGGACTCCTGAGATGATTGTTGTGGGTGGTTGGTATATTTGAATAGCGACATTAATTGGGTTGGTTAATCCTTCTTGCCTTGCAGCCTATCACAGACCTCCTTTATTGCACTTGTTACAGAATGATTCCTGACTTTAGAATCAGAAAATGCCACAACTACTCTGCAGCTCAGGCAGCATCTGTGGATAGAGAAAAAGCCAAAAAAAAAATTTCAGTTCGATGATCTTCCATCAGTAGTGGGAAGAGTGTAAGGTGGAACTATTTTGAAACATCCAGAAACTGGTAAAGGGAGACAGCATTAAATAATAAAAGACAAGATGATGAGATATAGTAGGAGATTTGAATGGACCAAGTAAGGAAACAGAAGATGTGAAAACCATTCTGGAGCAATCAGCTCTCTCTGCTCTTGGAATGTTTTACTTCCCGGTTCACTCAGACCACTTCTGTCTTACACTGAAAATTCACGACAGTACCTCCCCATTACAGAGAATAAACATTTCATCGATGAAACTCCCACAGATCACAGAGGAAGGGGAATATTGAATGTGACTGGGATAATATTAAGAGAAATTTCCTTAATTTATCTTCTCCAATCTTCTGAACCGGTTGATTAGGTCTGGCTTGTGTTCAACGTGCTCCCACTACATTAGATTCCCAGGAAGAATCAATTCTCATTCTGTCGCTCAGAGCAGTTTTGTTTGTCCTGGGCCTTGAGAGTACCTTGCCCTTTGAACGTAGTATTACACAGTGTACACTAGGCCTAGAGATTTGTCTCGTCCGATTGTAGTGAAATGGAAGCAGTTTTCAGTAAGTTGGGATATTCACAAATGAGGCAGGGTAAGGAGTCAGTGTGAACACGGTGACAGCCAGGCAAAAGACAGAGCAGGTCCCCACTAAGGAATGTGTTGTTAACAGGCAGATGTGCTTAGCGTAGGACTTCAACTCATCACCATGAGTTTGAGAGTCTCATGCTTTACCAACCGAGTAAACCGACACGTGCAAGTGTGCCTTCGTAGCCCATTTTACAGTGAGGAAAATGTTAGTTTGTACAATGAGTCTCAACTGGATCTGAATCGCCATGTTCCGATGCTTTGGTTCAATCATCAGTAATACCATTCACATCTTCCACTTCTCGACTGTAAATTTTCCAGAAAACTGCAATCCATTTTCAGCACATGTTCTAGGATTTAATGTTTAACAATGATATTATAATATAACTATCCTCATCTTTAAGTATCCTATATAATCCATAGTCACTCTGACTTTTTGCTTTGCTATCGACATGTTCAGAGATGTTATTACACACTTCTGGAGCAGGTGGGACGTGAGCCCAGACCTCAAAGTCCGGAGTAGGGACACTACCATTGTTCCACAAGAGACCCTCCATTCCAGTCTCTCCGAACGGGTGAACATACTGGGAACCTGCTTTATAAATTAATTCATTTTTCTGCTATGGGACTGAAAGATATGTTCATTTCTCTGTCCAGTCACCCTCCATACTTTGAGAACTTCCTTTGTTTTGCGTCAGCAAATTTAGTTGTTTGATATTTTGCTGACCACTTTTTCACAATTTGGTTAAAAACCTTCTAAGGACCGAACGAATCTGTTGCATCCGCTACCAACATTAAAAGTATATTCCCTACTTCCTCGTGAGAAGAAACGTTCATGTAGAGTAAGTTTCCACAAGTCCTATTAGTAGAGGATTTACGATTGAAGCTCAGATAAAGTTTCACTCACTCGGGGATTGTATCGAAGATGCACGGAAATTTACTGAGCAGGATATAATTTCCCTTTTTTTCTGGGAGGTTTGGTCCTGGTCGGAGGATCTTGCATTCCAGGGTGAGCAGAAAGCTACTGATTTAAGTTGCAGTGGTTGTTTTCGGCTGGCAGTGAGGAATTAATGAGTGCAGGGTACAATTCTGCTGCTTGTCCCTGTCTCTATGAGCATGGAACCGGTAAGAGAGAATCAGTGATGAGTTTGTTTCCCCGCCTGAAACGCGCTTCACTCCTTATTTTATTAAGGGAGGTGACATTACTGGAACCATTAATCATGTTCGCCAATTAGCAGCATTTAGCCGTAATGTGACCTTTGGGATTAGCTTTCTGAAACGTCAGAGCTGGGAAATAGAGCTAATTGGAACGGATTCATTCGGGTTTGATGGTGGACAGAACTGTTGAGCAGAAAAGAAAGTACCACCCGGCTGTCTGACGCTGTATTCAGTTAATATTTAACAAAAGTTACTGATTGAATATTTCCTCACTCTTAAGTTTAAATGTGCTTCTCTATGCAGTTGCGCACTTTAAACCGAGTATATCATGGCTGTGACTCAAACGTGATAACCAGTAAACCGTAGAAAGAGCCCACATTGTAATATCTTGTTATTGCAGACATAGAATCTGGCTGGTATATTAAGGAACGTTATCGAGAAATTGATCTATGTAATCGTCACATTTTCAGCAAGAAGCCCTTCCTGCTTTGTTTTGAAATCTCTCCACTGCTCCTAATCCAGTTGTCTCTCATAACGAGCAAGGACAGGGAATGATTTGAAAATAAGGATGACAACTTTTAATTTAGACTTTCCTTGACCGAAGCCAGTGTTGGTCAGTGACAGGGGATCTGGACTTGTTATGAGTGAACAGACAGGCAGCAGGTTATGGATGACTTGGCTCATAGAGAACCAAGGGACATTGGGTGTTGCTTTCAGTTTGATTCGCGTTAACTAATTGCTGAAAAAAAAGACAGCTCTCTCTCTCTTTCTGCTGCTAGTGAAGACTTAAGAAGTTTTATCTCTTAGAAATAAAACAGGCAGGCTGCTTTTTTTTTCTAGTGCTTTCTTCGGCTGGACTGGAGAAAGACAACAACTGAGAATAAAGCTTTTGCTTAAAATGCCAAGATGATTTTGCACGATGTTGCCTGTATTAGAACAGTTGATGATGAGTGGATAAATCATACATTATCTTGGTAAGTATTTCAATAAAGTTAAAATTATACCCGTTCTTCTTTCCATTTGTATTTTAACCACATTGCAAGAATAAAGGCTGCTTTGTTTGAAATCTAGTAACTTTATTCCATCCATTTACATCTGCAACACACCTTACACTTGTCTTTAAATAAGTATTAAAAGATGGGCCTAGGCTAACTTCTTAATGTATATTTATTCTTGGAGGTGTGGGTGGGGCTGTGCCTCTGGTCTAGTCCATAGCCAAAAACATGGTGCAAATTTCAGAGGCCTCGTTGTTGAAGCTGGCCTCATTGAATAGGTGCTATCGAGGCTGAGAAACCAGTAGAATGGAATGGAGACATTGTAGGAAGCAGCGTGTAAGGATGTATAGTCCAGGTAACTGTGGGAACCAGTGGGTCTGCAGTGCTTGTTGGTGGCCAGCCAATCCCCAGACATTGAAATAGAGATGTCAAGGAAGGGGGAGAGAAAAAAAACAGATTTGGACCACGTAAAGGTGAGAACAGGTGGAAATTTTTCCAATTCCGGGCAAGAGAGGGAAGTGGTATGAACGATGTATTAAATTTATCTGAGTAAGTTTTGTGGGGAGGCATCTGAGTAGGAGTGCAATAGGATACATACTCTACAAAGAGTCAACTATAACTTAGGCTAAACTGGTTCCCATGGCTGTACTTTTCATCGAATCCCTACAGTGTGGAAACAGGCCATTTGGCTCAACAGGTCCACACCGCCCTTCTGAAGAGCATCCCACACTGACTCATTCCCCAATGGCTAACCTACCTGACCTAAACATCCCTGGACACTACGGGCAATTCATCACAGCCAATCTATCTAGCCTGCACATCTTTAGACTGTGGGAGGAAACCAGAGCACCTGGAGGAAACCCATGCAGATACCAGGAGGATGTGCAACTCCACACAGACAGTCTCCTGAGGGTAGAATTGAACGCGGGTCCCTGGCGCTGTTTGGTAGCAGTGCTAAACATTGAGTTACCGTGCTGCCCTTTGAGCTGAAAAAAGTGAGAGGAGTTAATGGAGAAGTTGTTAAAAGTGAGGGCGAGTTTGGGCAAGTGGAGGAGATTAGTGGTGGATGGGAATTCTTCAGGCTGCATCTCAGCTGGTTTTCTTTTGCGTCATGTAATTGGATCTTCGATAATCTGGGACCTCAATCCTGTTCATGTCTCTTCTTTTCCAATTGAATAAGAAAGGAGGAGATTCACCAGACCTGTAATGGGCCTCGATTTCCTCGTTTCATTGGTAGTTGTCTCCCTCTACTGCGACGTGGACTGATACGAAATGATACTGCAGCTTAACTACCCATCTCTACCTAGAACTGCCAATTAATTATTTTTATGTGCCCAGGACACATCCAAAATTTGGGTATCAAAAAGAAACAGATAAATTGTATCTCTCGGTACGGTTTTGAGGTTTATCCCCATTGCATGTACCCAAAGGTCTCCGCGTCACACTGTCCACTTTCTCCACAGACCTCTGCATTTGTTATGACATGTTAACCAGGCTCTCTTTCAGTAAGGGTACATGGTATTGTGTTGCACAGTGTCACACTTTAACTAATGCTCTTTAAGAACCCAATACTTAATCTGTTAAAAGCAATCTCACCTTTTGTTAACCAAATTTTATAAAATTGACCCTAGATTACAAAAATACTAAGATGTGATAGTGTCCACAATGTAGGAAATGATTTTTAGATTTCTGTCCTTAACATATGCAATGCTGAACTTCCAAGTTCTCCCTAAACCACTAATTCATTCTCCATGGTTTATGTATGCTACTGACTCAGAATATTAGTACTCGTATTTTTATTTTGGTTTCCTGGTGATGATTGTATGTAACATCCTTAATGGCATTATTTGCTATTCTTCCATCTGATAAGACACTGTGAAATTACATATTATGTCCATAATTAATGATAGTACATAAAAATATCAAAGCTGCTGAATCAAGATTCTGAAAATGGTCGTGTAACATGAGAAAAGCAATCAGTTAGTGATTGTATGGTGCAATATTGTCTGTGCTATGCATGACCTGCTGGGGGGGGGGGTGGGGGTAGGAATAGTAGTTCAGTGGGTAGCACTGGTATCTTACAATTTCAGGAACCCGGGTTCAATTCCACCATTGGGCAACTGTCTGGATGGAGTTTCAACATTCTCCTTTTGCATATGTCCATTTCCTTTGGGTGCTCCAGTTTCCTCCCACATTCCAAAGATGCGCAGGTTAGATGGACTAACCATGCGAAATTGTCCATAGTGTGTAAGTTAGATAGATTACCCATGGGAAATGCAGGGTTAGGGATAGGGCAGTGAGAGTGTATCTGGGTGAAATGCTCTTCGGTGGATCAGTGTGGCCTTAATAGGCCGAATGGCCTTCTTCCACACTGGAGGATTCTATGACCCAGGCGTACTTTCATGAAAGCTGTCAGGCATGTTATCTTCTCTGAATAAAAAGAATGGAATGTCAAATATGTCACATGAAGAACTGAAGACTAAACCCAAACTGTGAGCTACTGTTAATGGATTAAGGCATTTTTTCAGAAAAAAAGAAGTTTCTTTCCATTCTGAACAGTGCCTTGCAAATGTTTATTTCTCAAGAAACAACCATTAAACCGATTCTAGTGTGATGACATCTTTATTCCAGAATCAACAAACAGCAGTTGTTTCAAATTATACAATTGTAAAGTAAAGACAGCTTGAATTGGCGCAGGATGAAACAGCTGTTGGACTTTGGAATCAAGATCTTGGAAAAATTCTAGACTGTCCAAGAGAAACTCTAGCCAACCCTTGCAACGGTCATAATTAGATACTGAACTTTGGCTACCTAATCGACAGTAAATCACATGCTATTGCTTTTGGACAGTAGTTTGTTGGAAAATGTAACAATCAGGTCATTGCGACAGAACATCATCTTTCAGGAAATTGCAATGTTTCTTTCTCAGGCAGAGTCAGTTCATGTGAGAGCAAACATTCTTTTTATATATTGTTTATAGTACAAGAATATTTCATAAATTCTGTTGCGTGAGCACACACCATACTCGCATTGTCAATTAACGCAATGCTATCAAATGAAAACAAAACAAAAAAAGAACAAAACCTTTGGTTTCCAACATCTAACGCCAAAAAAGGATACTCAGGGAGATATTGTTGAATGTTTTTCATTTCATTACTTAAGAAAGTTACTCATTAGATTCAGTGGACTTCGCAACATATTAATTAATTGCTTCCTGAATTTAGTCTGAGTCACGGCATAAATAAAAGTGTTTGTACAACAGCTCAAAAGCTGAAGCATATTTGCACATTCACGAAAAATGAATTTGGGGTCAGTAAAACCATTAATTTTATTGTCAGTTGCAAATCGGTCATATATAAAGCGTATAATGTATGTCATCCACAACAAGATGAAAGTGCCAGAGATGGCAAAGAGTAAAACAATTGACTTTCTCCTGCTCTCCATTTCGGGATCATTTTGACTACATTCCTTTTTGCGGACCATGAGCCTTTTTCGGGATCTATTGACTGCAAGAATGTGCCTGACAGTGAAAACATTGAATAGAAGAATCAGAAGAAACGGCAGACATGGAGTTAAAATACGGTCACACCAATCAAATATTCTCCATGCAACCGAAGTGTAACGTATACCTTTTATTCTACAATACCATGAGACATTGGCAATTGTGTAGATGGGTTCATGAAGAAAATACCATGGGATATTTTTCAAACAACCCAGGACACACACCACTACTATCACGAAAGTTGATATTTTCTCAGTGCAATATTTTATTTTCAGCTTAAGATAACAAATTGCTACAAACCGATCAAAACTGAAAGCGACTGTTAGCCACACAGAACTGTCTCTCGAGGCATAAATCAATGTTGTGCTCATGCTACACATGGGAGTAAGGGACAGAAAACTGCCTGGAAAATAAATACCAGGAATGCGGTTTAATATCACAGCAGTGATAATGACCAGAAGATCTGTAATTGCCATAGATACCAGGTACCGTGTTATACATTTAGAGAGACCGCACCTTCCTCTCGAGAGGATCACAATTGCCACTAAATTAACTGTAGGATAAAAGAGACAAACAGCTAAGAATAGACTTCTCGATGCATTATGCATGATCTGCATTATATAAACTTTATAGACATTTTAAATAGTCTCATTCACTAGACATTAAAAATAATCCTAATCTTACACAATGATATCACAGCTTTTATGCTTGTAGCATTAGGAAATATACAAATAACTAAGTTGAAATTGGAATAGACTAAACACTACGGACAAATAAAAATAAAATTAACTCCACACAGGCAAGAAAACGCCCTACTAGAACGTATAGATGGTCTGATTAGCAAGTTTGCAGATGACACTAAGATTGGTGGAGTAGCAGGTAGTGAAGGGGACAGTCGGAGAATGCAGCAGAATATAGATAGATTGGAGAGTTGGGCAGAGAAATGGCAGTTGGAGTTCAATCCAGGCAAATGTGAGGTGATGCATTTTGGAAGATCCAATTCAAAAGCAAACTATACAGTAAATGGAAAATCTCTGGGGAAAATTGATACACAGAGAGTTCTGGGTGTTCATGTCCATTGTACCCTGAAGGTGGCAACGAAGGTTGATAGAGTGGTCAAGAAGGCATATGGCATGCTTTCATTCATCGGACGGGGTATTGAGTACAAGAGTTGGCAGGTCATGTTACAGTTGTATAGGATTTTGGTTAAACCACATTTGGAATACTGTGTACAGTTCTGGTCGCCACATTACCAAAAAGATGTGGATGTTTTGGAGAGGGTGCAGAGGAGGTTCTCCAGGATGTTGCCTGGAATGGAGGGTGCTAACTATGAAGAGAGGTTGAGTAGATTAGGATTATTACATTAGAAAGACGAAGGTTGAGGGGGGGCCCTGATTGAGATCTACAAAATCATGAGAGGTATAGACAGGGTGGATAGCAAGCAGCTTTTTTCCCAGAGTGGGGGACTCAGTTACTAGGGGGCACAAATTCATGGTGCAAGGGGAAAAGGTTAAGGGAGATATGCGTGGAAAGTTCTTTACGCAGAGGGTGGTGGATGCCTGGTACACGTTGCCAGCGGAGTTGGTAGAGGCAGGCACGACAGTGTCATTTAAGATGTATCTAGACAGACACATGTATGGGCAGGGAGCAGAGGGATACAGATCCTTGGAAAATAGGTGACAGGTTTAGATAGAGGATCTGGATCAGCGCAGGCTTGGAGGGCTGAAGGGCCTGTTCCTGTGCTGTCATTTTCTTTGTTTTTTTATTCTTTGTTCTTATTGCAGAAACATCCCAAATGATTTGAAACAATTAATGAATTCACAATGAATTCAGTAAATCATTGATTATTCCACACACAATTTAAGGTAAATTTGAAAAAGTGTGCTGATATGAATGATCTCAATGTATTAGAAAAAATGCACTGACAGATCTAGTCATAAATCTGAATGATAAGTTTCTCTGAAAAGATGCTAACAAATGAATTTAGGACTCTCAAAATAAACAGATTAATTAGCATGTAATGTAACAATTGTCAGTCTTACTATAAAATATGCATAATATTAGAAATGTCTACCCTCCACAAGCTTCACTGCAGCAACTCACTAAGTCTCCTTAGCTCGTTCTATACCTGAAAATACAGTCAACAAGGAGAGCAAATGCACCAGGTGAATGGGAACCCATTAACTGCAAGATCCCTCTCTAGCCACAGAGAATCCTGAATTGAAACTATGCGAGTGTGTGGTCATGATCATGGAAGACACTCCTGAACATCACTTTGGACGTATCTAAGTGATAGGAAGAGCTAAAGATTGCAGTTCACAAACACCTCCTCCAAGGCCATTTGGACTCTAGCGAGTGGCACGCACATTGGTGAATTTCTAAAATGCAATTTAAAAATAATGCTCATTTATATCCCTGTATCAGGTGAAATCAATAAGTCATGCAATCATTTTTTTCAACCATTTTGAACATCTTTATTGTTTATCTTTCTGAGACACAGCATCTAGAGCTAAAGGAAATCTTACAGATAGAGTCTAACCGCCAAATTGTGAGCATAGCATAACCTCCAAATCTCTGTAATATAATCTATAGTACTTTACCTGGGACCGCAATAGCTGTAAGCACTGTGTAAAAAATAGCATAAGCGAGACCTCTTGGTGGTACATGCATTTCTCTCAGAGACAGTGATGTCTGTTTATGATTTTACATGCGATCTCTTTAAATCATTTTTAAAAATGTCCATAATTATATTTGGTTATAATCCACCAGGGTCACAATTAGATGACTTTACAATTAGTTACAGTCATTGAACAAATAGATTTGTTTCTGTTACCATTACTGTTAGGTGCAGTTACTCTACAAAAAAAAAACTTAACAGGCTCTTTTTACAAAACTTTGCTATTAGTAGCCATTGATATGGATATTAAAATCGTCACCAGGCTTGATGTGTTGTTTCACATGTGACAACATGTTTCAGCAGAGCGCTTGTTGGTTGATTGACGCCTTATGCTAAACATAACTAAAAGATCATTTCTGCAAATGCCATATTGGGTGACGACTTTCTTCTTAAAAGCTTCATAAACTTATTTTTCCCCACCACAGATGATTCTGTAAATGAAATATTGCAACAATTTCTCCATTTTGGTCGTTGAGAGTTGCATTTACTTTATTTCTTGATAGTGAATTATTCATTAAATCACCACAAACAAGGCGTACGGAGACAATAGGTGCACTGGATGCAAAAACTTACTTTTGACTACATAGCACATATATCTAAAAAAGGATAGCCTGAACTGTGTTGATAATCTTTGCTGAAAAGGGTTGTCTTGATAATGTAAAAGCAAACTGAGGTCAGGCAGCTCAGTTTACAAGTTAGTTGGTTCATTAAAGTAACACAAACAGCCTGGGTGCAACTCCTGCATCAGCTGAATTTGCCATAAAGGACATTACATCTTACCCTGCCTCCTCTCTTGAGCTGTGGTGACCTTCAGTTTAAGCCACCAGCTGTAGTCTCCTGCCAATTAGAGAGCAGTCCTCTGCTTTGTTTGGGCAAAGGCAAAGCTAGAATTCTTAATATTCTCATTTGATGCCCTGGCACTGTCAGTGAGACTATTTGTGAGTGATGTGCACCCTTCTTGGTGCTGTGGCAGAAATACATATGCTGGAAATCTTCAACAGATAGCAACAACCATGAAAGAAAGAAAAATATTGCTTCAAGTTGAAAGTCTTTCAGGAGCAGAGGACAGTAAATGCATTTTTTTTATTAAATAAGCACAATTATTGTCCAGATAGATGGATGGATCAGTCGATAGACAGGTAGATGTGTATACAAATAGGTAGATGGATAAATGTGGAGATGGGTGGATTTGAGAGGCGGGATTGTTTGACTTAAATGCTCTGTTACACTGTTATTACAATTGTGAGGACACCTTTGGGCAGAAACAACTATTGCAATGACTAGACATTACAATAAACATCAAAGCCAAACTAATAAACCCGTAACAGCAGCTTCTAGCTTCACTTATGACACTGGTGGTAAAAACATAAGAGTCCGTAACTTCAATTTTTCAAAGAGTTGATCATATAAAGGCACTTCATCTCAAATGGATTTGATTGTCTTCCAAGAATTGTAGTTCGATGATTGTGTTTGACTGTGAAATTGGCTTAGAGAGAATGTTCTTCAGATAGCTACATAATACACAGAGAGACAGACAGACAGAGGGAGAGACTGGTAGGGTGGCATCCTGTATTAAATTTGAAGAAAACCAGACTTCAATTTGAAATCATATTTAATTAATTGAGGGGCTCTAAAATATTCAAGTTTGAGAAAGAATAATCCACATTGCCTTTAAGGTGATCCAAGAGGCCTATAAATTCTCATATTAAAGTTCTCATGACGGCCACACTGAACAGTGGCAAAATCCTCTCAAAAGTCATGAACAATAATACATAACCAGGATAAACTTATTTTGCTCAAATGTTAACGTTAACATACTGATAATTAGCCTTGTCCATTTTCAAATAATTGTATTCAAAAAGGTGCGACCGTCAGTAGAAGGTAATGAAGAAGAACACTTGAGGTTGTTGACTTACTTGCCGAGCTGGCTTGTTTTCGTTCAGACATTTCATCACCATGCTAGGTAACCTCGGATGAAGTGATATTGTTTTACTCCGCTTGGAATTTAAAATGCCTGGTCTGTTATGATGAGTAGTGCCATTTCCGGTTTTGTTCTGTATGGGTTTGTATATGGGGGACAATTCTATATATTTGTTGCTTGCATTATAGGTTGAGAACCATGCCTCAAGGAATTTCCATGCGTGTCTATATTTGGCTTGGGCTACTACAGTTACATTGACCTATTGGGTGTGCCATTGTCATTGATGATGGAGCTGCTGGTCTATGTTCCTGCTACCTCTAGTAATATGGCCGGTGTTTCTTTGGCTATTGGGATGTCAACTGACGTGAATAATGCAGTCAATTGTCATTATTAAACTCACCAAACTAAAAGAGTCCCACCACCTCATTAAATTCACCATTGAAGAAGAAAACAATAATCAGCTTCCGTTTCTGGACATCAGAGTTGAAGATATGACTGACGGGTGTTCCAAAACTCAGCGTACAGAAAAGCAACACACACTGGCAAATCCTCAACTTCCACAGCAATGACCCCAATGTCCACAAACAAAGCTGTATTAGGACATTATCTAAATGGGCCACCACTCACTGCAGCACTCCAGAACTACACAGGAAAGAGGAAGAGCACCTATACAAAATCTTCGCTATGAACAGATATCCCACAACTTAATCCACAGGTGCCAACAACAAGAAGACACAGTACGCCCTAACACACTGGCCACACTGCCCTACATCAAGAACGTATCAGATCTGACAATGAGACTCCTACAACCACTATGAATCATGGTAGCACACAAGCCCACAGCCACTTTTCACAAGGACTAAAGACACCTTTCTCACAACATGCAGAAACAATGTAGTTTACAAAATACCATGCAACGGACTGCCACAAGCATTGCATTGGACAGACAGAAAGGAAACTAGCCATCAGAATACATGAACATTAACTAGCAGCAAAACGACACGACGAACGTTCATTAATACCAGTACACACAAACAACGAAGGCCATCAATTTAACTGGGAAAATGTAACCATAGCAGCCCAAGCCAAACATACACATGCACGGGAAATCATAAAGGCATAGTTCTCAGCACACGAAGCAATCAACATGTATATAGAATTGGGTCCCATATTCAAATCCATATAGAATAACACCGAAAATGATACTGCACACCATAACAGACAGGGCAGTAGAAATTCTAAGTGGAGTATAACAACATTGCTTCATCGAAGGCCTCACTGTTGATATTGCCTGACATGGTGACGAAAAGGCTGAATGGAAACAAGTCAGCTTGTTGAGTAAGTCAACAACCTCACCCACACCCTGAGCTACAAATCTTTGCTAAAACCATAAACTAGAACACTTGTTCTTTAATAAATATTGGATTAGAATACTGTGGGGATGTATTCTGCTGCTGAGAGTATTTTCATGGAAGATCTTTAATTAAGCCAGTGATTCAAAACTGCATCTGATTGTCTCTCTGGATATTCATCCTGGCCTGATGAGTATTTCCAGCATTCCTATTCTGTTTTGTTTCAGATTGCCAAAGTACGCATAATTTTTCACTTTGTGCATTGTTGGTTGGATTGTGACCAGCTCTGACAAAATCTAGAGATAATAGGTACTGCAGATGTTGAAGAATCCGAGATAACAAGGTGTGGAGCTGGATGAACACAG
>JAHRHZ010000108.1:5491359-5513466 GCA_024137785.1 Ginglymostoma cirratum
CTCCCCCATTTCTGATGAAGGGTCTAGGCCCAAAATGTCAAGCTTTCATGCTCCTATGATGCTGCTTGGCCTTCTGTGTTCATCCAGCTCCACACCTTGTTATCTCTGACAACATCTATTTCACTTGCATACATCAATAATGTGCTGATCAACTACCAAATCTACTGTCTGGCTAGACAAATTAATGCTTGACATTTTGTAGAAATTTTAAAACAACAGATGGCTTATTATCCACGTTTAAGGCCAGTGTAGAGATAACAGTCGTAATGTGGAAAAGATAGGCTAGACAATTTAGTTATCACAAACAATCTAATCTGGAGGATAATATTGAAATCTGTGAGATGCTCCAAATCTTTTTCCAGTCCATGATTACTGTGCTTTATGCTAGCATTTTTACTCAGATCCGTTAGTAAATGATGCATTTTTTTCCACAGCTATCATGGTAGAATTTGAACTTATGACTCTGGACTTTTACTCCAGGCCTTTCGATTGTTCCTGGTATACTTTTAACGTTATCAGATTTAGAAGATATCAAATGCTTAAACAAAAGCACACACAAAGGTTAGAAACATTGCTCTTGCCACACACCTGCTGTGCTGCACAATAATTGAAATATTTGCAAAGAGGATAAAATCTAAGGTCTGCTCACTCATAAGTGAGCCACACAAATGCGACAAGGCTTTTAGTCTTACAACTTTTTTTAAGGCCTTTGACAATTAGCTTAGTATATCTAGGTGTTGTCTAAGATATGTCAATTTAGTTATAATGGAAGTCTTCTATTAAGTTTAAATGGCCTGATCACTTGCTTAGAATATTATATTGGACAATCATTTGGTCCATATCAAAAGAAATGAGTCAGTGATCTCAACAGAAACGTCTGAAACAGTCACTGAAAATGCTCTTCAATGCAATATCTGAACTACTGGTACACTAGGCAATGACATTCCAATTATTAGAACAGATGTTTTCCATTTTTACTGCACTGTATATGTCTGTATGCAGGTCCTTTCTCAGTTTTCACTGCAATTGGGCCAGACGCAGTTGATTTCAGTAAACCTCATGGAACCTGATACTCCATGAGGAGTATTGAAGACATTTAAACTGATCATAATGCCATCTCTTTATTTATATTTCACAAGACATTGTGTTTTCTTATACGGCACTGTATCCATCCTCAGTTATGACAGCTCTTAGACCTTGTCTCATTTAAATTTTATTTTTCTCAGCATATATATCTGAATATAACTCAACAAGCAATTTCAGTTATCAATGCATTATTTCATGCTTTTGTACGTATGACATTTTATGTCGTTTCTGTTCTTGCACTTTCCTATTTTGGAGGTATCTTTATTGTTGTTAGGAATATCCTGTGACGTAATGTTGAAGTCTTCGGCCTAGTAGAGATTCAAAATGTGTTGGTGAGACATGTTTAAATCTTTTCATAGTTGATGCTGGAAAATAAAATTTGGTAATGAATGTGAAATTGAAAGCTCGTCTCAATAAAGATCATTCAACTATCAGCCACTGGAATATTGTGTCCAATTTTTGTCCACTTATTTAAAGAAGGAAGCAGTTCAGAGCAGGTTTACTAGATCGATTCCAGAGATGTGGCGTTTTCTTTTTGGAGAGAGGTTGAGCAGTTTAGGCGTATACATTCTGCAGTTTAGGAGAATGCAAGGGGATTTAACTGAGGAGGATTCCACGGCATATGTTGAAGTCTTCGGCCCAGTAGAGATTCAAAATATGCTGGTGAAACATGTTTAAATCTTCTCATATTAGATGCTGAAATTTAAAATTGGTAAAGAATGTGAAATTCAAAGTTTGCCTCAATTTACATCATTCAACTATTGTCCGCATGAGTAATGTGGACAAATTTTGTCCACGTACATAAGGAGGGAGGAGTTCAGAGCAGGTTTACTAGATCAATTCCAGAGATGTGGCGTTTGCTTTTTGAAGAGAGGTTGAGCAGTTTAGCCCTATACTCTCTGGAGTTTAGAAGAATGCAAGGAGATCTAATTGAGGCAAATAAGATGCTAAAAGGGATTGACAAAGTAAATGTGGAAATGATTTTTTTCTTATTTGGGGCAACATAGAATAAAATTTTAGAATAAGGCGTAAAAAATAAAACAGAGATGAGGAGAACTTACTTCTCTCAAAGGATTGTGAACCTATGGAATTCAGTCCCCACAGATTGGGGTGAATGCTGGGACTTTGAATAAATTTAAGTTGGATATAGGCAGATTTTGAATCAGTATTGGATTGAATGATTATGGTGACCAGATAGGAAAGTGTTTTCAAGGCTGAAATAAGATCAACCATGGTCACATCAAATGGCAGAGCAGGCTCAAGGGATCGAACTCTTTATCCCTTGTTGGATAAGGCCGAAGATATGAGAATCAATATGAGACTTTACAGTAGACAGGAACAAGTGAGCTATAAACCACTCAGAAGTTATTGTAGAAAATTGTTCTCGAAGGAAAATAGGTTGCCAAACCTAAGTTCCAGCTACAGTTAGGAAGAATGGACAGAATGACATTCCAACAGCATTGAATATCAATCAGGGAACTAATTTACGATTGAGACCATAAAAGGGAGCAGAATTTGCAGGAACCAAAGGAAATTGAGAATTGTTAGGTATGTCTGGTAATGTCATTTCGAATTGGCCAAGTTTCACCAGCGATTCCAAACCAACAAAATCAGAATGTCAACTTGGCAGTTCTCAACTTATCAAGATGCAACCTGGGAAATATTAGATTTTAGCAGTAACTTTGAGACAAGCAATTGTGAAAAGAAATACTTCACATCAGAAGGTGCAGTGACCCTGAGAAGAGCTCCAGCTTGGCCAACTGCCAACTTTCCCAGGTAACAGCATTTGCAATTGGTTACAGAAATTTGGGTAGTGAACTTTGGTGTTTGATATATCTCTAGTAGTTCAAGGTGTGTATCACATACTTAAATACTTAACAAATTAATTAAATCCAATAGCGTTCCAAGTGTCCCCACCATGTCTTCATCTATGCATATACTGTTGTCCCACAGAGATGGACAACACCCTGCCCCTTCTTCTTGTGTTATTGTGTTCTTATTATCTGTTTATCACAACTGATCATGTTCTCTTATGTCGTTACTCTGTCTGGTCTACATGTCATCGGGTGATAGAGTCGTATATTAAAAGAATTACACATCATGGAAAGAAGCATTTCAGACCATGTGTCCATTGATCAACTACTCTACCCCCATTTTCACAATGTGGCCTGTAGTCTGGGTGTTTCAAGTGATCAGTGAAATATGCCTTCAATGCTATAGAATCATAGAATCCCCTACAGTGTGGAAACAGGCCCTTCGGCCCAACAAGTCCACATCGAACCTCAGAGCATCCCACCCAGACCCACCCCTCCAACAACCCACCTAACCTACACCTCCCTGAACACAACGGGCAATTTAGCACGGCCAATCCACCTAACCTGCACATCTTTGGACTGTGGGAGGAAACCGAAGCACCCGGAGGAAACCCACGCAGACACGGGGAGAATGTTCAAACTCACACAGACAGACGCCCGAGGCTGGAATCAAACCCGGGTCCCTGGCGCTGTGAGGCTGTAGTGCTAACCACTGAGCCACCGTGCTGCCCCGTGTTTATTATTGCTTCTCCACGCTTAGAACATAGAACATAGAATACTACAGCAGAATACAGGCTCTTCAGCCTGCGATGTTGTGCCAAACTTTTACCCGAAACATAAGGTCTATCTAACCTCCACCTCTACCTTATACTATCATCCATATGTCTATCTAAGTGCCGCTTAAATGCCCCTAATGAAGCCGACTCCACTACCCTCTCTGGCAATGCATTCCACATCCCTACCACTCGCTGAGTAAAGAACCTACCTCTGACGTCTCCCCTATATTTACCTACACTCACTTTAAAACTATGCCCCCTCATAATAGCTACCTCCGCCATAGGAAAATGTCTCTGGAGGGTCTACTCTATCTATACCTCTGATCATTTTGTACACCTCTATCAAGTCACCTCTCATCCTTTGTTGTTCTAAAGAGAAAAGCCCTAGCTCTCTTAAACTTTCCTGGTAAGACCTTCCCTCCATTCCAGGCAACATCCTGGTAAATCTCCTCTGCACCTTTTCCAATGCTTCCACATGTTTCCTGTAATGAGGTGACCAGAACCGGACACAATACTCCAGATGTGGCTGAACCAGGGTTTTGTATAGCTGGAGCATAACTTCATGGCTCTTGAACTCAATTCCTCTATTAATGAAAGCTAACACACCATACACCTTCTGAACAACTCTATCCACCTGGGTGGAAGCTTTCAGGGAACTGTGGACATGAACCCCGAGATTCCTCTGTTCCTCCACACTGCCAAGAATCCTTCTGTTAACCCTCTATTCTGCTTTCAAATTTGTCCTTCAAAAATGAATCACCTCACACTTTTCAGAGTTAGACTCCATCAGCAATTTCTCAGCCCAGCTCTGCATCTTATCAATGTCCCTTTGTAACCTAGAACAGCACTTTACACGATCCACAACTCGACCCATCTTTGTGACATACACGAACTTACTAATCCACCCTTCCACTCCTTCATCCAAATCATTTACAAAAATCACAAATAGAAGAGGACCCAGAACAGATCCTTGTGGTACACCACTCGTAACTGAGCACCATTTTGAATATTTTCCGTCTACTATCACCCTTTCTCTTCTAAGGGTCAGCCAATTCTGAATCCAATATGCCACATTTCCCCGATGCCATATTTCCCCCATCCCATGCCTCCTTACTTTCTGCATGAGGCTACCATGGGCAACCTGATCAAAAGCCTTACTTAAATCCATGTATACCACATCCACTGCTCTACCTTCATCCATGTGTTTGGTCACCTCTTCAAAGAATTCAAGAAGGCTTGTGAGGCATGATCTACCCCTCACAAATCCATGCTGACTATCATGAATCAAACTGTGCCTATCCAAGTGATCATAAATCCTATGTCTTAGAGCCCTTTCCAATAATTTGCCCACCACTGAAGTAAGACTAACTGGCCTGTAATTTCTGGGGTTTTCCCTGTTCCCTTTTTTGAACAAGGCAATAATGCTTGCCACTCTCTAATCTTTTGGCACTATATCCATGGACAGTGAGGACGAAAAGATCATTGTCAAAGGCCCTGCAATCTTTTCCCTCACATCCTATAGAATCCTTGGGTAAATCTCATCAGAACTGGGGGACTTACCTGTCTTCAAGTTCCTCAAAATTCCTAGTACATCTTACATACTAACACCCACCTCCTCTAGCCTACCAGCCTGTTTCACACTGTCCTCCCCTACACCTAGGTCCCTCTCAGTTGTGAATACCGAAGAAAAGTATTCATTAAGGACCTCTCCTATCTCTTTAGACTCCATGCACAAAATCTCTTTACAATCCTTGATTGGCCCTACCCTTTCTCTGGCCATTCTCTTATTTCTCACATACATGTAAAAAGCCTTGGGGTCTTCCTTGATCCTATCTGCCAAGGTTTTCTCAATGCCCTTATAGCTCTCCTAAGCCCTTTCTTCAGCTCCTTCCTGGATAACTTGTATCCCTCGAGAGCCTTTTTCGATCCTTGTTTCCTAAACCTTATATAATTATCCTTCTTCCTCTTAACTAGTTGTTGACCTCTCTTGAGAACCAAGGCTCCCTCACTCGACAGCATCTTCCCTGCCTGCTAGGGACAAACATATAGAGCACACACAGTATGCATTCCTTAAAAATTCTCCTCATTTCTATAGTGCTCTTCCCCGACAGTATCTGTTCCCCTTTTATGTTACCCAGTTCTTGCCTAACAGAATTATAATTACCCTTCCCCCAATTGTAAACCTTACCCTGCTGTATGTACCTAGTCTTTTCCATGACTATTGTAAAAGTAACAGAGTTATGATCACTACTGCCAAAATGCTCTCCTACCAACAGGTCTAACACTTGGCCCGGTTCATTGCCGAGCACCAAATCCGAAGTGGCCCCTCCTCGTGTTGGAATATCTACATACTGTGCCAGGAATGCTTCCTGAAAGCACTGGACAAAATCCACTCCATCTGAACTATTACAACTAAAAAGTTTCCAATCAATATTTGGAAAGTTGAAGTCTCCCATGACTACAACCTTGTGACTTCTGCACCTTTCCAGTATCTGCCTCTGAATCCGCTCCTCCAATTCTCTGCAGCTATTAGGAGGTCTATAAAAATCCTCCAACAAAGTAACTACTCCTTTCTTGTTCCTGACCTCAATCCAAACTGACTCTGAAGACATATAATTCTCGAATTGCCTTTCAGTAGATGCTATACTAGCCCTGACTAGCAATTTCTGTAATGGCCACAACATCGTAGTTCCAAGTACTGACCCATGTAGAGGGTTCCTGACATCGCCACACACTTCATCTTTCTGATCCGTGGTTATTGATCTCTCTACAAAGGAAAAAAATTGTTTTTAAAAACTAATTCCCTTATCTGTGGACTTCATATTTTGATACTACGCAGTCAGGTTCCTCTCCACCATCTGTGCTCAAAGGAAAACATCAGACTATCCATTTTCCCTTCATATCCGAAGCATTCGAACCCAGAAAACATCCTGGTGAATCCCCTCTACACCCCCTTCAGCGCAATCATGTTCTTTCAACAGTGTGACGACCAGAACGGCACACACTGCTACAGAACCATCGTGCTACCCTTAAACTTAGATTCAATTCTTCGACTAATAAAGTAGGCATTCCATATGTCTCCTTAAGTATTTAATACACCTGTCCCATTACCTTCAAGAATAGTGAACATGAACGCAAGTGGATCTCTTATCCTTTGCATTTTCAGTGTCCTACCATTCATCATGGATTTCTTTGTCTTGCTCATTTTCCAAAAATGCTTCACCTCACACTGTTCCGGATAATATTCAACTTTCAATTGTTGTACCTAACAGACAGACACATTTAAACCATCCCTCAGTCTAAGGCAATGCTCGTCACTAATTACTACATCAGGAGTTTTCACCTCATCTGCAAACTTACTGATCAAACTTTTACATTCACATCTATCTTTAATGTGATGCTACAAATAGCATATTTGTAATGCTACAAATAGCAAGAGAGCCGGCACCAAAACTCTTTGGTACGCCACTGGCCTCAGGATTCTATTCACAAATGCAACCTTCAAACATTGATTACTGTTTTCTGACAATTAGCCTATTTATGTTTGATTTACCGAATTTCTGTTGATCCCGTAGAGTCTCACCTTCTTTACGAGTCTCCTATGGGAGGCCTTGTTAAAAGTCTATCTGGAGTCAATGCAGCGTAAATTGCACTATACTCAGTCATACATCTAATCACTTCTCAGAAAAAGGATTCAACCCTACTAGACATGATATCACCCCTGACAAAGCCATGCTGATTATTATTGATTAATCCATACCTCTCCAAGTCGAGATTAATTCTGACTCTCAAAATGTCTTTTTTGTCCCCCAGTATTTTCCAGATCACTGGTGTCAGACTCAATGACTAATCGTTTCCTTGTTCAGTTTGTGTTTAAATATACTACATTAACCGTCCTCTAGTCCTCTGGCATCTATAATTTTACATAGAGGTTTTGAAAATTAATGTTGTAGTCCCTGCAAACTCCTCCTTTCCCTGATATTCTGGGACTGGAATGTTATCTAAGCCCTATTGTTAGTAATTTGTTAAAATATATCATAGTTTTTTAGAGATAATAGGAACTGCAGATGCTGGAGAATCCGAGATAACAAGGTGTGAAGGATCTAGGCCCGAAACGTCAAGCTTTCCTGCTCCTATGATGCTGCTTTGCCTGCTGTGTTCATCCAGCTCCACACCTTGTTATAGTTCTGTTACATGCTTTCAGTCCCTACAATATTGTTCTCTGTCATAAGTTCAGACTCAAAACAGTGCTCATTCAAAAATTCATCTGAGTCTTTGAGCTCGACCTACTGTTTGTCACTTTATGTCAAGTGGATCATATTCTTTCCCTGGTTAGTTGCCCGATTATACTTATAAAATGCCTTTTACATATGTCTTTAATATACTGATTCATGTTATTATTTTTGACCCTTTTTCATTTTCATAATTTTATCCACACAAATTTTGCACTTTCTATAAACTTCTGGGGTTTCTGGCTTTTTGAGCCCTTATTATTTACCAAAAGCTTCCTTTAGCCTCCCATCCAATCCTGTACACTCCTCGATGTGTTGTGATCTTTGAAATTTTTATTCCCACTTTTCACCTTTATGGGAATGTTTTGGCCCTATGCTTTCACTATTTCCCTTTTGAAACATTCCACTTTTTCAATGTAGATTCACTTGCAGGTAGGTGCTCCCAGTCCACTTTGGCCAGATCCTGCCTTAGCTCAATAAAATTTCCTTACACCAATTCAGATACTTGATTTCTGTTCTACCCAAAATCACTTTCGTCCTTTTCCATGGCTACATCAAACGGATTTACGGTCACAATACTGATGTACTCTGCAAACATCACTTCTACCAACTATCTGGCACCTTTTCATTAAATTGGATCCAACATTGCACAAATTCGTTCGGCTTTCTACGTGCTGGCTTAGATAAAGCTCTTTTGGGAACATTTTAAGAATTCCAGCACCTCTGTGACTGTCACTATTTGTCTCTCCCAGTTGATACTGTGAAAGCTGAAATTTCAGCAATTATTACCTATCTGACTTCAGCTTACATATCTGCCTATCTCACACTGACTATTTTAAAGTGTGCAGAACACTCCCAACAGCAGGGCCTCCTTGTTCTTTTTTCTTCTTAATTTGAGTGTGGCAGAGAGATATTGCTGAGGCAAATTCTGAAAGAAGTCGGCTCAATCACCACAACTGATCAGCAGAGTTAGGAAGAGCCCTCCTGGTGATAAGGGGGAGGAAGAGCATCCAGTACAGGGTGGCAGAGAAACTTTGCTGAGGAGTATTCTGGAAGAAGTCGGCCCAGAGAAAGTGATTGAAAGAGGCTGTTTGTAAGTTTGTTGTAGCATAGAAGGTATTGGTCTGTTTGTAAAGTTTGCATTGTAATTTAAGTGGCCAGTTAGTGCTGCACGTGGTATAAGTGCAGTCTTAGGTGAATATTGGGCTTCCATAGGTAGGAGAGCAAGGTAAAGGCAAGGTAAGATTCTTTGAACTTTTATAGTGTAAAAGGGCAGAGGTGGTGGTTAGGACAGTGGCACTTTCCTGCCAGATGTGGGAATTAAGGAGCAGTCTATCTGGCAACTATGTCTGCAGGAAGCCTGACCAGCCACAGCTCCTCACACACCACATCATTTGGTTGGAGCGGTAGTTGACACAATGAGGAATATACTGAGGCAGAGAGTGTGTTAGATGCTAGATACAGGGAGGTGGTCACACCACTGGTTCACTCAGGTTGATAGGTGACTGTCAGGAGAGGTAGGCAGATAGTTCAGGAGTGTCCTGTGTCTCTTTCCCTCTCTGACAGCTATTCTGTTTTGGATTGCTTGGGGGGAGATAGCCTCTCATGGGAGTATAACATCGGCAGTCAGGCCGATGAGAACACAATTGGCTCTGCTGTAGAGAAACAATGGGCAATGTCCAAATGAGCAATAATAGTAGGAGACTCGCTCGTTGGGTGAATGGGCAAGTGTTACTGTTGCCATGCTCAAGACTCCAGGATGGTATGTTGCCTCATTGGTTCCAGAATCAAGGACATCTCTGAGCAGCTGCATGAAATTCTTAAGTGGGAGGGTGAGCAGCCAGACTTTGCTGCACACATTGGTACCAATGACACAGGTAAAAAGAGGGATAAGATCCTGCAGAGTGAATACAGCGAGTTAGGAAAGAATCTGAAAAGCAAGACCTCCAGGTTAGCAGTCTCTGGGTTACTACCAGTGCCACATACTAGTGAGGCAGAACAGCATGTCAGCAAGTGGAGTGATCGAGGAGAAGGTAGATGTTAGGACCAATAAGTCATGAAGGAAGGAAATGCAGCAAAAGGTAAATAAACATAATGATACTAATGGGCTGAACTGTGTTACTTCAACGCAGGGAGTACTATAGGTAATGCAGATGAGCTAATAGCCTGGATCATGAACTATTAATTTGTGGCCATTACTGAGACTTGGTTGAAACAAGGGCAGGATTGGCTGCTCAACAGTCCAGGGCTTCAATGTTTTAGATGAGATAGAGAAGAAGGTAAAAGATGTGGAGGAGTTGCACTACTAATCAGGAAAATTGTCCCCTCTGCACTCAGAGACGACATACTGGAGGGATCATAAGCTTCCCCCTCATTCTTCTAAAATCAATGAAAATAATCCCAGTCTACTCTGTTTCTCTTCATAATCCATTGCTCTCAACTCCGGGATCAACCTAGTGAATCTCCTCTGCACCCCCTCCAGTGCCAGCACATCCTTTCTCAAGTAAGGAGGCCAAAACTGCACGCGGTACTCCATGTGTGGTCTCATTAGCAGCCTATACCACTGTAATATAACCTCCCTGCATTTAACCTCACTCCCTCCAGCAATGAAGGCTAAATTCTATCTGCCTTCTTAATTACCTGTTGCACCTACAAACCTACCTTTTGCAATTCATACACAAGTATACCCTTGTTCCTCTGCACAGCAGCACGCTGCAAATTTTTTTACCATTCAGGTAATGGTCCTTTTTACTGTTATTCCTACCAAAATGGATGACTTCACATTTATCAACATTGTACTGCATTTTCCATACCTTTACCCACCTAATTAAACTGTCTATATTCCTCTTCAAACTTTCAGAGTCCTCTGCACACTTTGCTCTACCACTCATCTTAGTGTCATTTGCAAACTATGGCACACTACATGTGGTCTCCAACTCCAAATCATCAATGTAAATTGTTAACAATTGTAGTCCCAACACTGATCCCTGAGGCACACTACTCGTCACTGATCACCAACCAGAAAATCACTCATTTATCCCCACTCTTTGCTTCCTGTTAGTTAATCAATCCTCTATCCATTGCCCATAAGGCTCTGCATCTTTATCTTATGTGGCAGTGTTTTATGCAGCAACTTGTTGAATGCCTTTTGAAAATTTAGATACACCACATCTATTGGGTCCCCGTTATCCACCACACTCATAACGTCTTCATAGAATTGCAGTAAATTGACCATGACCTGCCTTCATGAACCCACGCTGCATCTCCATAATGAGAGAATTTCTAACTAGATGGCTTGCTTTTCTTCATTGATTTTGGATTCAAGCAGCTTTTCCACTGCAGAAGTCAAGCTAACCGGCCAAAAATTCCCCATCTTTTGTCTACCTCCTTTTTTAAACAGTGGCATGATAGTTTCTGTTTTCCAATCTGCTGGAACTGCCCCAGAGACCAGTGAATTTTGGAAAATAATCATGAGGGCATGTATTATTTCTCCCATCATCTCTTTTAGTACCCTGGGCTGCATTCCATCAGGGACAGGAGACTTGTCTACCTTTAGTTCCATTAGCTTGCACCAGACAACCTCTTTCATGATAATGATCATTTCTAGGTCCTCACTTACCTTAGTCTCTTTGTCATCAATTACTAGAATATTAGTCATGTTCTCCACTGTGAAGACTGACAGTGCAAAATCCACGGCAATTTCCTCATTTCCCCTTATTAAATGCCCCTTCTCATCCTCTAAAGGGCCAATGTTTACCCTAGACACTCTTTTTTGTTTTATATATTTATAGAAACTTTTGCTATCTGTGTTTATATTTTGAGCTAGTTTACTCACATTATCTAACTTGTTCTTCGTTATAGCTTTGTTTGTGGCTTCTTGCTGACCTTCAAAGTTTTCCCAATCTTTTAGTTTCCCACTGACCTTTTCCATTTTGTATACCCTATCTTTCAATTTGACAGCCTCTCATATTTCCTTAGATTACCCCTTTTTCTACTGTCCTTCCTTTTCACTGGTATATACTTTTGCTGAGTACTTTGAAACATTGATTTGAAAGTCCTCCATTGTTTCTCAACTGTCCCACCATAAAGTCTTTACATCCAGTCTACTTTAGGCAACTCCTGTTTCATCCTTTTGCAGTCACCTTTGTTTCGGCACAGGGCCCTGGTATTGTATTTTATCTTCTCACTTTCCATCCATATTCTAAATTTCACCATTCTCTGATCGGCCTTGAAGAACATTAAGGTGGATAAGTCTCCAGGGCCCAATAGTATCTATCCCAGGTTTTTAGAGAGGCAAGCGAGGAGATTGCTGTAGCCTTGAGCAAGATATTTGTATTCTCGTTAGCCAGTGGAGAGCTCCTAGAGGACTGGTAAGTAGCTAATGTTGTTCCTATGTTCAAAAACAGAAACACAGATAATCCAGGAAACTACAGGGCCATGAGTCTTACATTGGTTTTTGGACAGAATTTTTAGGGACAGGATTTATGCACATTTGGAAAAGCATGGCCTAAATAGGTACTGTTGGCATGGCTTTGTGAGGGCAGGTCATGCCTTCCTAATTTGATTGAATTTTCTGAGGAGATGACATGGGTGATCAATTAAGGTGGCACAGTGGATGTTGCTTACAAGGATCTTAGTGAGGCTTTCAATAAGGTCCCTTATGATATGATCATCCAGAATATAAAGATGCATGGAAATCATGGTGACTTGACTACATGGATTCAGAATTGGCTCGCCCATAGAAAACAGAGGGTAGAAGTGGATGGGTTGTTTTTCTAGTTGGAGGTCCGTGAATAGTGGTGTTCTGTATGGATCTATACTGGGGCCTCTGTTGCTTGTGATACACATAAATGTCTAAGATGAAAATGTAGATGGTGGGTTAGTAAGTTGACAGGATATTCAATGATCAGTGGAGTTGTGGATACTGCAGAAGGTTGTCAAATGATACAGTGGGATATAGCTCGGTTGCAGACATGGGCGGAGAAATGGCAGATAGAGTTTAATCCGAGTAAGTGTGAGGTGCTGCACTTTGGGAGATTAAATGTTAGGGAAGAGTATACAGTAAATGGCAGAATTCTGAACAGCATTGCTGTACAGTGGGATCCTTGGATGCAAGTCCACAGCTGTCTGAAAGTGGCCACGAGAGGAGATAGGCTAGTAAAGGAGGTATATGCATGCTTGCATTTATTGGTCAATGAATTGAGTGCAAGAGTTAGGATGTCATATTGCAGCTTTATAATACTTTTGTGAGGCTACACTTAGAGTATTGCATTCAACTCTGGTCACCACATTCGAGGAAGGACTTAGAGGTTTTGGAGAGGGTGCAGAGGAGGATGCTGCCTCGATTAGAGGGTGTGAGCTATAAGGAGAGGCTAGAAAATTTCAGGTTGTTTCCTCTGGAGCGGCAGAGGCTGAGCAGAGGCTTGACAAAAGTCTATAAAATTATGAGATGCATTGATGGAGTTGACGGTCAGAATATTTTTCCAAGTGTGGAAATGTCTATAGCTAATATACAATAGACAATAGGTGCAGGAGTAGGCCATTCGGCCCTTCGAGCCAGCACCACCATTCATTATGATCATGGCTGATCATCCAAAATCAGTATCCTGTTCCTGCCTTATCCCCATAACCCTTGATTCCATTATCTATAAGAGCTCTATCCATCTCTTTCTTGAAAGTATCCAGAGACTTGGTCTCCACTGCCTTCTGGGGCAGAGCATTCCATATATCCACCACTCCCTGGCTGAAGAAGTTTTTCCTCAACTCTGTTCTAAATGGCCTACCCCTTATTTTTAAACTGAGTCCTCTGGTTCTGGACTCACCCATCAGCGGAACCATGCTCCCTGCCTCCAGAGTGTCCAATCCCTTAATAATCTTATACATCTCAATCAGATCCCCTCTCATCCTTCTAAACGCAAGTGTATACAAGCCCAGTCGCTCTAATCATTCAACATATGATAGTCCCGCCATTCCGGGAATTAACCTCGTGAACCTACGGTGCATTCCCTCAATAGCAAGAATGTCCTTCCTCAAATTTGGAGACCAAAACTGCACACAATACTCCAGGTGCGGACTCACCAGGGCCCTATACAGCTGCAGAAGACCTCTTTGCTCCTATACTCAATTCCTCTTGTTATGAAGGCCAGCATGCCATTAGCTTTCTTCACTGCCTGCTGTACCTGCATGCTTGCTTTCATAGACTTTTCATAGCCTTTATTGCAATAATTGACTCCTTGGATAATATTGCAAAACTGCCTTCTCTTTTATACCATTTCTCCCATCCCGCCTAAACATTCTATAACTCAGAAGGTTGAGTTGAAAGTCCTTTCCCTTCTGAAATCATGCATTCATCATAGCAATTATCTTTGTCCCAATTTGTTGATCAGCAACCATAACTGATCTCCTTTTATTTGCAAGTTCTTTTGACTTAATATAAGTGCCCTCCAGCCTTGTCAAGTTTCCTGTGTCTGAAAATCTTTAATATATGTACTATCTACTGAACTAACTTGCCTTTGTTTTTCTATATTTTCTTGTGCACCACTCACTTTTTTCACCTTTTTACTCCGTATTCTATCCCATTGCCAAACAAATTTTTCCACTACCCCGACATCACTCACCCCACCATCAGTAACAGGAAATGCTTCACTATGATTTTGGCTATATTGTGGCTCAGGTATAACCTATTGGATTTGTACCGATTGTACTTTCATCAGAAATAAACCCAGTTATCCAGAAATATGAAGGTCTCCCTCTTGTGCCAACTCTTATGCCAATATGAACATATGCATATCAGCTCTGTCACAGGAGGAGGTTCAGAAAAAATTCACAATATTGATTCTGGGAGTGAAGATCTTGTCATATGAGGGGTGGTTGCAGATTGTATGTCTGCCCTTGATGGAGCTAATAAGGATGAGGAGGATCACATTGAAACTTTAAAATATCCTGATAGGTCTGGAAAGATTCGACCTGAAAATGGTTTCACTTATAGGAGAGATGAGGACCGATATCTTATAGTCTTATACACTATTTGTTTCATACTTACCAGCAAGTGCCACCGGGAGCAATGCAGTCAGTGCAAACTTTGAGATTTTTTTTGAAAAAATCTTCTAATTGGTTACCTAAATTATTATTGCAGAAACCATCCCACATTCTACCTATGTTGGTAGTGCCAATGCAAACCACGACGTCTGACTGTTGCCATTCCCTGTCAGAATGTCTGGGAGCCATTTAGCGGCATTCTTAACGCTGGCGCCTGGAAGGTAGCACATCATTCTGGAGTGAAGATTTTGGCTGCAGAAACGTTGCCTGTGCACTCGGCTATTGAGTTTTCTATCATTGTTGCACTTTCCTTTTCACTAATTTCCCCTCTTGTCGGCAGGCTGTGAAAACACTCCCCAGAGCATCCTTTAATTGACAACTTACACACACACACACACACACAGTGCTCTGGGTTTTCTTGCCTATCTGCCTGTTTCTTATGACTGATATTCCCCTGTTACTGTCCTGGCAGCACTTGATGTCACTGTAGGGTGTTAACTTTCAAAATTGGGCAACCCAACCGATTTTCAGTCTCCAAAACCAAATGTTCAACTTGATCAAACCTTCGGCACTTCAGTAGTTGTAGTCACCTAGACTGCTAGACACATTTAGGATTTCAAACATAAAGCAGGCCATGCAGCATGCGGAACTGAGATCCTGGCCATGTAGCTTCAGGTCGTCTCTCATATTCCCTATGAAATTATCTAGTTAACCGCTCAATTCAAGAATTATGGATGGATAACAAATGCTGGCTTTGGCAGTGACATCCACATACCACCAAATAATAATTAATACAGAACGCCATCCCAAAAGAAATAGTACAAATGACAATACCTGAGTTGTTGTTGTTGTGCTGCAAGAAGTCTCTCTTTATCTTCAGTTCGACTTAATTCAAGACTGCCGTGTTACAGCATGTTTCACACATTCATGAACCTGTCTGCTTTTACACATAAGTTCAAATCGATTTTGTTTCGCTGATTAATGCAACATTTAACTGCGATATACATTTATGCTGCTGGATAGACAGAGGTAAATAACATAGGCTGCTATTAATATTATATAATACAACATACCCTATCTTAACTATCTTAGTTAGAACATACATACAGAGGAATACCATCTTTGTATATATACAGAATAGATCCTCCTTTAGCTATCTACACTATAATAAGTCTCCGTTAGGTAAAGACTGGCCATTCCATTGTCACGGGATTTAACTGACTCACTCAAACTCTCTCTCTCTCTAACATTTCTTTCAATCTCATGTAGCAGTTAAATCACATAAATTGTGAACATGGTTGATATGATCACTCGATATTCCAGCCTACTCATTATAATCTTTCACTCCAAAGTTCCGCAAAATCTGTCAACCAGCGTCTGAGAAGATATTTACTAAGACTGTGGGTCAATAAATTTCCTCATTTTCCATCTTTGACGCCCAGTTCTATAATTTCTTCATGGTGGAAGCATTTTTTTTTGTTTTCACATGCAATTTGTCAGTAACACTCAGTGTGTTTCAATGAAACGAACTCTCACTTGTTTCAATTCCGATGGGTACAAGCCTACCCCGTCAAAACCTTGCTTACAAAACAAACCATCCATCAGCGGTATTAATTTAACAATTCTTCTCTGAAGTGTTACCGAGGTATTTACAGCCTTCCTTAAATAAAGACGAATCTACACACGATAGTGCAGGTGTAATTTCGTCAGTGCACTGTACTATTGTTTAGCAAGGATAGTGGGTCCTTGGATTTTGTTTTCGTACTTGACAGAAGTTATCTAAGTTTTATTTTCTGAAATATCACCTTAAATGTCTGCCCCTGCACTGTTGTAAATTATTCTATTGCACTGTTTGCCAGTTAACTTTAACTAGCTCTACTTCACTCCTTGTCAATCGTTCTTATTTAATTTTGCAGTACTCCATAATAGCATTAAGAATACTACTTTACATCTTTAGAATTAATACAATATCCATATTATGATAATAGGTACCTGACTTCATCATTAATCCAATATTGTTGTGCAAAACCAGATCCAGTTAATCACTTAATCTCTACTCTTTCTTCCAGCACGTCAACCAACTCACGGACACTAACAGGCAAGGACTGGGTCTGGCAGATCGAAGACACTATTGTTTAAATCTTTTTGATGTCTAATATGGGTGCAAAAAAAAATCATCAGAGGAAATTGAGAAAATTACACACTCACTGATGTAACCTCTCCTAGCTTTGTCCCTGAGATAACGCTTAACTCCCATAAAGCATTTTATTTTTGAATAGAGATCCGTGAGCGAAACTATTTATTGCCATTCAGTATCCTTTCTTCCAGTGATTACCCTCAGTTTATCTTCCTGTCAGCTAATGTTCTTGAGAACTGAAGTGAATGCATTATTGAGACAATCTAAATGTTTGTTCTCGATTTTGGCAGATTACATTCACCCTTACAGGCAGGATGCTAGTCACGCAGGGAAGATGAACGGGAGGCCTATTGTTTTGTTGTCAGTTAACACACGCCTTTTTTTGTGCTGGCTCCAAACCGGCACGAAGCAGAAAATAAAATGTCGGGGACAAAATCTATTGGAAACATCTGCCAAAACGGTCTATATCTAAACACGTAATCCCTGCACAGTCATACAGGTCACACTTAAATGACATTTACAAATGACCCTGTTGTGGCCCATTTAAAGATCCGATTCCTAGACATCGCTGGGTGAGACTCTGGATCAATCACGAATTGCTTTCTATTCGTAAAAGTATGGATGCATACAATCCACCTCTTCATGCTTTTGATCACTTTTTAAAACTGTCTTTTTAAAGTTCCTTCACCCAGTTTTACACTGTCTCTTTCCCTACCCTTGTTCATCCACATCCTCTTCCTTTGTCTATTTAATGTCTATTTTCCAAAGTCATAAAGCCTTTGACGAAGTTGATAAAAGTAAAATAAACACATTTTATTCTAATAGGAAAGTTGATAATCTGTTGAAACATGTATACAATAATTGTAGAGGAAGGTGCAAGCATTATTGTTATTTGTAAAGCGAGTTGTTGTGAACTGGAATGCAGTTCTTAAAAGAGTGATGAAGACAGATTTATGTGTAACTTTGGATGTTAACTTATATTACGACTGAAATGTTTAACATTTAACGGGTTATAGAGAATGGAGTACATTGGGTGCTTAATAAATCGCAGTAACACTTTGCATCCAACTCTGACTTCTATTAAATATTAAACATCATGAAAACCTATGGCACTGTCTTCAGCTCTGGTGACCTTTTGATGTTTAGACTTTTTAAAGTCTCAATGTGCTACAAACACAGCATTCATTCATTAGTTTCTATCGGCCAAATGCGAACCTTGTTTATCGATGATAGATAAAAGGTACTGCAGATGCTGGAGAATCCAAGATAACAAGCATGGGGCTGGATGAACACAGCAGGTCAAGCAGCATCATAGGAGCAGGAAAACTTGACGTTTCGGGCCTAAACCCTTCATCAGAAATGGGGGAGGGGAAGAGGGTTCTGAAATAAATAGGGAGAGAGGGGGAGGCGGACAGAGGATGGATAGAGGAGAGGATAGGTGGAGAGGAGGCAGACAAGTCGAAGAGGCGGGGATGGAGCCAGCAAAGGTGAGTGCAGGTTGCGGGGGGGGTGGGTAGGGAGGAGACAGGTCAGTCCAGGAAGGACGGACAGGTCAAGGAGGCGGGATGATGTTAGTAGATAGGAGATGGGGGTGTGGCTTGAGGTGAGAGGGAAAACAGGTTCGGGAGGTGGAGATGAGCTGGGCTGGTTTTGGGATGCAGTTGGGGGAGGGGAGATTTTAAAGCTTGTGAAATCCACATTGATACCATTGGGCTGCAGGGTGCCCAGGCTGCATATGATTTGCTGATCCTGCAGCCTTCGGGTGGCATCACTGTGGCATTGCAGGAGGCCCAGGATGGACATGTCGTCTGAGGAATGGGAGGGGGAGTTGAAATGGTTCGCGACTGGGAGGTGCAGTTGTTTGTTGCGAACTGAGCGTAGGTGTTCTGCAAAGCGGTCCCCAAGCCTCCGCTTGGTTTCCCCGATGTAGAGGAAGCCACAACGGGTACAGTGGATGCAGTATACCACATTGGCAGATGTGCAGGTGAACATCTGCCTGATGTGGAAAGTCTTCTTGGGGCCTGGGATTGGGGTGAGGGAGGAGGTGTTGGGGCAGGTGTAGCACTTCCTGCGGTTGCAGGGAAAAGTGCCGGGTGTGGTGGGGCTGGAGGGGAGTGTGGAGCGGACAAGGGAGTCGCGGAGGGAGTGGTCCCTCCGGAAGGTAGATAAGGGTGGGGAGGGATAAAATTTCTGTGGTGGTGGGGTCTGATTGCAGATGGCGGAAGTGTCGGAGGATGATGCGTTGGATCCGGAGGTTGGTGGGGTGGTATTTGAGGACAAGGGGGATTCTTTTTTGGTTATTATTGCGGGGATGGGGCGTGAGGGATGTGTTACAGGAAATGCGGGAGACACGGTCGAGGGCGTTCTCGACCACTGTGGGGGGGAAAGTTGTGGTCCTTGGAGAATGAGGACATCTGAGATGTACGGGAGTGGAATGTCTCATCCTGGGAGCAGATGTGACGACGGCGAAGGAATTGGGAACAGGGGGTGGCATTTTTGCAGGAGGGTGGGTGGGAGGAGGTGTATTCCAGGTAGCTGTGGGAGTCAGTGGGCTTGAAATGGACATCGGTTTCTAGGTGGTTACCCGAGATGGAGACAGAGAGGTCCAGGAAGGAGAGAGAAGTGTTGGAGTTGGTCCAAGTGAACTTCAGGTTGGGGTGGAAGGTGTTGGTGAAGTGGATGAACTGTTTGAGCTCCTCGTGGGAGCACGAGGCGGCACCGATGCAGTCATCAATGTAACGGAGGAAAAGGTGGGGTTTAGGGCCAGTGTAGGTACGGAAGAGGGATTGTTCCACATAACCTACAAAGAGGCAGGCATAGCTTGGGCCCATGCGGGTACCCATGGCCACTCCCTTTGTCTGTAGGAAGAGGGAGGAATTGAAAGAGAAGTTGTTGAGGGTGAGGACGAGTTCGGCGAAGCAGATGAGGGTGTCAGTGGAGGGGGACTGGTCAGTTCTGCGGGACAGGAAGAAGCGGAGGGCCTTTAGGCCATCTGCATGGGGAATACAGGTGTATAGGGACTGGACATCCATAGTAAAAATGAGGTGTTGGGGACCGGGGAACTGGAAGTTCTGGAGGAGGTGGACGGCGTGGGTGGTGTCACAGACGTAGGTAGGGAGTTCCTGGACCAAGGGGGTGAAAATTGAGTCTAGGTAGGTGGAGATGAGTTTGGTGGGGCAGGAGCAGGCGCAGACAATGGGTCGACCAGGCCATTCAGGTTTGTGGATTTTGGGAAGGAGATAGAAGCGGGCAGTGTGGGGTTGGGGAACGATGAGGCTGGAGGCGGTGGGTGGGAGGTCACCTGAGGTGATGAGGTTGTGGATGGTTTGGGAGATGATGGTTTGGTGCTTGGGGGTGGGGTCATGATCCGGGGGTGGTAGGAGGAGGGGTCAGAGAGTTGGCGCCTAGCGTCAGCAATGTAGAGGTTACTGCGCCATACTACGACTGCCCCTCCCTTGTCCACGGGTTTTATGGTGAGGTTGGGATTGGAGCGGAGGGAGCGGAGGGCTGCACATTCTGCGGTGGATATGTTGAAGTGTTTGAGAGGGGTAGAGAGGTTGAGGCCATTGATGTCTGGACAGCAGTTGGAGATGAAGAGGTTGAGGGAGGGTAGGAGGCCTTGGGGTGGTGTCCAGGAGGAGGGCTTGTGTTGGAAGCGGGAGAAGGGGTCCGTAGAGGGAGGGTTAGATTCGCGGTTGGAGAAGTAAGCGTGGAGGCGGAGGCGGCAGCAAAACTGCTCAATATCCAAGTGTGAGCGGTATTTGTTGATATGTGAATGGAGGGGGACAAAGGTGAGCCCTTTCCTGAGGACTGACCGTTCATCCTCAGTAAGGGGAGGTCTGGGGGGATGGTGTTGACTCGGCAGGGCTCAGTGTTGCTGTCTCCTCTGGAACTGCTGGCTGTGGAGGCAGTGGGCGGAGTGTTGTCGGCGTCAGCTGTGGGCGGAGGTACGTCAGCGGTGGGCGTTGTGTCGGCTTCCTCTACATCAGCGAAACCAAGCGGAGGCTTTGGGGACCGCTTTGCAGAACACCTGCGCTCAGTTCGCAACAAACAACCGCACCTCCCAGTCGCGAACCATTTCAACTCCCCCTCCCATTCCTCAGACAACATATCCACCCTGGGCCTCCTGCAATGCCACAGTGATGCGACCCGAAGGCTGCAGGAACAGCAAATCATATTCAGCCTGGGCACCCTGCAGCCCAATGGTATCAATGTGGATTTCACAAGCTTCAAAATCTCCCCTCCCCCAACCACATCCCAAAACCAGCCCAGCTCATCTCCACCTCCCTAACCTGTTTTTCCTCTCACCTATCCCTTCCTCCCACCTCAAGCCCCAGCCCCATCTCCTATCTACTAACATCATCCCACCCCCTTGACCTGTCCGTCCTTCCTGGACTGACCTATCTCCTCCATACCCCCCCACCTACACTCACCTTTACTGGCTCCATCCCCGCCTCTTCGCTTTGTCTGCCTCCTCTCCACCTATCCTCTCCTCTATCCATCCTCTATCCGCCTCCCCCTCTCTCCCTATTTATTTCAGAACCCTCTTCCCCTCCCCCATATCTGATGAAGGGTCTAGGCCCAAAACGTCAGGATATTGGTGAGGCCACTTTTACAATACTCTGTGTAATCCTGGTCGCTCTGCCATAGGAGTGATGTTGTTAAACTACAAAGAGTGCAGAAAACATTTACAAAGATGTTGCCAGAACTGGAGGGTTTGAGTAATGAGGAGACGCTGGATAGGCATCTTTTTCTCTGGAGCATCAGAGGATGACAGGTGATCTTGTTGGGGTTTATAAAGTCATGAGGGACATGGATAACGTGAATAGCCCAGATCTCTGTCCAAGAGTCCGGAAGTCCAAAACAAGGCAGCATAGTTTTGAGTTGAGATAATAGGTACTGTAGATGCTGGAGAACCCGAGATAACAAGGTGTGGAGCTGGATGAACACAGCAGGCCAAGCAGCATCATCGGAGCAGGAAAGCTTGACGTTTCGGGCCTAGACCCTGAAACGTCAAGCTTTCC
>JAHRHZ010000108.1:5518466-5551222 GCA_024137785.1 Ginglymostoma cirratum
TACACGCGGAAAGTACTTTACACAGAGGGTGGTAGGTGCCTGGAACGCGTTGCCAGCAGAGGTAGTAGAGGCAGGCACGGTAGATTCATTTAAGGTGCGTCTGGACAGATGCATGAGTAGGTGGGGAGCAGAGGGATACAGATCCTTAGGAATTGGGCGATAGGTTTAGACAGTGGATTTGGATCAGCACAGGCTTGGAGGGCCGAAGGGCCTGTTCCTGGGCTGTAAGTTTTCTTTGTTCTTTGTTCTTTATCTCTGCCCGGCTTGAGAGGATATTAGAGAGGGAGGGGGAGGATCCAGTTGTTGTGGTCCACGTAGGTCCAAACAACATAGGCAGCACTAGGAAAAAAGACCTGTTTTGGGATTATGAAAAGCTAGGAACAAAATTAAAAAACGGGTCTTCAAGGGTCATAATCTATGGATTGCTGCCTGAGCCACGTGAAAATTGGCATAGGGAGGCGGGGATCAGGGAATTAAACACGTGGCTAAAAGAGTGGTGTGGGAAAAAGGGTTCCTTTTCATGGGGCACTGGCATCAGTTCTGGGACAGGAGGGAAGTATACCTCTGGGATGGACTCCAGCTGAACAGGTCCGGGTCCAGTAAAGGGTAAATAGGGTGGTCAACAGGACTTTAAACTAGCAAGCAAGGTGGAAGAGAGGAGTGAGCGTACAGGGAGTATAACAATTAATGTAAGGCAAATCAGCAGGTTAGCAGGTGACGAGGAAGCTTCAACTCCATTGAAAATTAGGAAAAAAGTTAAAGGGAAGGAGAACTCAAGACTGTTAGTAATGGAAGTGATAGGACCCAAAAAGAAGGTGCAAAAACTGGCATAAGGGCACTTTATCTGAATGCTCGGAGCATTCGAAACAAAGTGGATGAGTTGATCGCACAAATCATAATTTAAGATGGAGGTGAGGAGAATGCTTTCAGTCACAGGGTCATGAGTCTTTGGAACTTTGCCCCAGCAATGGTGGACACAGGGTGATTAAAAATGTTTAACACAAAGACAGATAGATTCTTGACTTAAAAAAGGAGTCAAAGTATATCTGGGATGTGTTGGAATGTGGACTTGAGGCTACAATCATATCTGCCATGGTTTTATTAATTGGCAGAATAGACTTGAGGAGCTAAATGTCCTGCACTGCTCCTAATACTTATGCTCCTCTATATGTTAATATAATCATCAGCTTTTTGCTAAGCAAACTGGGTTTTTAATCTTTTTCAATATCTCCAACACAAGTTAGATCACTTTGAAGGGCCAACTCTCCACGGTGGAGTAGCTCATGGACCATCTTTTTAATATAATTCTTCAACAAGAGGAGATTAATTGATGTATTTTTACTAAATATTCATTTTGTTGTAATTTTCTAATTTATTACTCTAAATTATTTCATTCTCAAACAGACTAGCCTGCTGCGTGGGGCCTTGTCAAAGGCCTTACTAAAGTCCATACAGACATCATCCACTGCCCTACCCTCATCTATCCTCTTGGTTACCTCTTCAAAAAACTCTAAAAGATTTGTCAGACATGATTTCCGTGCAGAAATCCATGCTGATTATCCATAATCAGACCGCAACTATCCAAATGTTGGTTGATCCTGTCCCTCAGTATCCTCCACAATAACTTGCTTACCACTGATGTCAGCCTCACTGGCCTGTAGTTTCCTGGCTTGTCTTTGCTACCTTTCTTAAACAATGGAACAACATTAGCCATCCTCCAGTCTTTTAGAACTTTACCAGTGGCTAAAGATGAAGTAAAAACCTTTGCAAAGGCCTCTGCAATTTCTTCCCTAGCCACCTACAACTTCCAAGGATGGAGTTGATCAGGCCCTGGGGATATATTCATTTTAATGAGATTTAAGGCTGAAAACACCTCCTCTCTGGTAATATGCATGCGGTCCAAAACATCCCCACTTGTTTCCCTTATTTCCTTAGCATCAATGATTCTCTCCTTAGTAAACATTGAGGAGAAATATTCATTAAAAATCCCACCAGCAGTAGAATGCCATCAACTTAGGCACATTGTGGAGTGGCTATTCACCTGCACTGACTGTGGAAAGGGCTTCACTTATTTACCCGCCTTGCAGAAACACCAGAGATTTCACACTGTGGAGTTATTATTCACCTGCAATGAGGAAGGGAGGAAATTTACTTTGTAGTCCTCCTTAACATACACACAAGAGATATGACACTGGGAGAAACTGTTTGTCTTACCCTAGGTTTAAGAAGGGATTTGTTCATTTGTACAGATCACAGAGACACCAGAAAGAAGGAAAATACTGTTTACTCATTCCAAGTATGGAAAGTGACTTGTTGGCAGATGAAAAACTCATAAGACCATAAGATATAGTAGCAGAAGTAGGCCATTCAGCCCATCAAGTCTGGTCTGGTACTCAGCAAGACCATGGCTGATCTAATAACCCTTAACACCACTTTCCTGTCTTTTCCCTACGACCCTTGATTCATTTACTGATTAAAAATATATCAATTTCAGCCTTGATTAGTGACCCAGCCTCAACAGCTTTCTGTGATCAAGAAGTCCACAGCCCCAAGATTCATAGCCCTTTCTCACTGGGAAGAGGCCTTTTTTACAGCCCAGACTGCATGAGGTGCTAAAAAGGGCCGAAGGAACTGATGTTCCATGAACATCATCAATGTGATGAGAGATCATTCAGGTTTACTCATTGTGGGATTGGTTTCAAAGGATCCTCTCAACTCACTATTCACCAACAAGTTCAGATTGGAGTTGCCGTTCACCTGCTACAAGTTTGGGAAGTGACTCTCACAGCCATCCACATTTCTGAGGCACCAGAAAGTTCACAAATGACTGCAGGGTTTGGATTTTGTTTTTGTCACTATTGTTCATCACCTCCAGGGGTGAAGGTGAGGTTTAATCCTGAAGTGAGGAAGAACTGTGTCCTGGCCATTGCCCCTGTTGTTCCCAGCTCTTAGATATGGAACGCAGGCTCATTTACAACTGGGTTTGGAGCCAACAAGAGCATGAACAAGAATGCTGAAAACATGTTGCTAAATCCGAGATTTGCGTTAACCTGGGATCTGATCCTGACTGAAAGTGAAACAGCAGGTTTAAATTTCCAGTCTGAAAATGTCTATGGTCTTTATAGTCAGAGGATTTAAATGGTTTGCGTTCCTTCTTCCTTCTCACACTTCGGGTAAATTGAACAGGTTGTCCCCAGTGTCAGCTAAATGGTGTGTATCTGGTTGTATTCCTGACTCTCTAAATGTAAGGAAATAAGAACAATAACTTGCATTTGTAACGAACCTTTCACAATTTAAAACTTCTCAAGATGTTTCACAAAGCTTCTAAAGAGATCGATTTTAAAAATGATCTGAGAGGAAAGACACAGTGAGGAGGGATTTTCAGGCCTTGGGGCCTCAGGGGCTGAAAGCATGACCAGCAATGGTGGAATGATATGTGTGGAAGGTAGGAAATGGGCTAGGGTGGACAAAGTCAGAAGTCAAACTTGGGATCTTCTCTACTTTCTTGCATCTCTGCAGAAACTTGATGTCTGTGGTCGATATGCATGATTTTATAGTGTCATAGAGTCATAGAATCATTCAGCACAGAAACAGATGCTTTGGTCCAACTAGCCCATGCTAAACATAATTTCAAACTAAACTAATCCCGCTGCATGCTCCTGACCCATATCCTTCCAAACCTTTCCTATTAATGTACTTATCCAAATGTCTTTTAAACAATGTAATTGTACCCACATCCATCACTTCATTCCACAGGCGAACCACCCTCTGTGTAAGAAAATTGCCCTTACGTTTTTTGTTTTAACTTTTCTCTTCTCACATTAAAAATGTGTGCCTAGTCTTGAAATCCCCCATCCTAGGGAAAAGACAACTACCTCTATCTATACCTCTCATTAATTTATAAACTTTTATCAGATCGCCTCTCAACCTCCTATGCTCCAGTGAAAAAAAAGTCCTAGACTATCCAGCCTTTCTTTATAACTCAAACCTTCCATACCCAGCAACATCCTGGTAAAGCTCTTCTAAACTCTCTCCAGCTTGATAATATCCTTCCTATAACTGAGTAACCAGAGCTGGACACATTATTCCAGAAGAGGCCTCAACAATGTCCTGTACAACCTCAACATGACTTCCCAACTCCTATACTCAAACAACTAAGCAATGAAGGCAAGTGTGCCAAATGCCTTTTTGACCACCCTGTCCATATGTGATGCAAACTTCAAAGAATTATGTACCTGCACTTCGAGTACAGGTCTAAAATGGGTCCCTGTGGTCATGACCATGACTGTGCAGATCTCTGCTACCTAAAACAGGTACTGTCTCCATGACATTATAAAACCTCACTGATCTCCACCAAGCTGGTCTGCTGCAGAGAAGAAACAGGAATGTGATACTGCTCCAGGAGAGGGATGATGGAGAATGGAGGGTCAGAAGTGGGAACGGCACTTAAAACTATCTCATTTTTTTAGCCTTTAACCCACCAGCCACTGAGACAATATGCAACACACTGTCTCCATCTCCCAAAATGCTGCCCATTCCCCCATTAGCTGTGTCTGACCCTGTACAGGTACAAGTAAAACAATCTCTCCAGGAATCCACAGGGGCTCTGAAACACAGAGAGTGGAGGCATCCAAGCAGAATGTGTCTACCTCTGCTGAAACTATGCAGGATGCATCTATGATGATGGAAACGAGAGGAAGGGTCTGGGCTGGAAATTGTAATTCACCAAGAGGTGTGCACACAGTGATGCAGCAAAATATTATGTTTTCTGTTTTAAATATTGACACATCAAATGTATGGATTAGAATCATTTCAAAAGACCATAAGACCATAAGATATAGGAGTATGAGGTCATTCAGTCCATGAAGTCTGCTGTGCCATTTGGTCATGGCTGGTATGCTTCTCAATCCCATTCTTCTCCTCATAACCCTTGATTCCCTTACCAATCAAGAATCTATTTCTGTTATCTTCTTCTCTGTTCACAACTTCAGCACCTATTCACCATTTTACTTGACTCTAATCAGTTCTTATCCAAAAAAGTGGGGAAATGATACCCAAAATCAGACAATGTTGAATATCAATCCAGTCTGGGAACCATTGGTGGTGGTGGTGGTGGTGGTTGTGGAGTTTCAGGGTTGGAGATGGAAAATGTGCAATGGGTGGGGGTTGAGTCATCAGAGGAATATTCAGTGGGGAGAGGGGTTGGAGGTAGCACATGTGTTGAGAAGTGTTTATTCTGAAGGACTACTATCTGAAATAGTGAAAGTTCATTTTTCACTTTTGTAAAATACTTATTCAGTCTTGGGTGCAGTACTGTATCTAAGTTTAGAGGCTACACTTGAGGAAGGACATGAAGCATTAGAGAGTGCTAAGCCAGTATTTACTCCTGACCCATATTGCCTAGGAGAAAGTAGTAGTATGCTTCCTGTGAAATTGCAGCAGTCCTTGGTGTGTCGAAATGCACGCATTGCTGTTAGAAAGGAACTTCCGGGATTTAAGACATAAGAGTGGAAGTAAGGCCGTTTGGCCCATCGAGTCCACTCCGTCATTTAATCATGGCTGATGGGCATTTCAACTCCACTTACCCGCACTCTCCCCGAGAGAGTTTCACCCAGCCACAGTGAAATAACGACAATATAGTTTCAGGGCACGAAGGTGTGGGGCTTGGAAAGTGGAAGCATTGCCACAAATTTGAGCTAGTGTTCTTCTGAATGGTACAGGTTACAGCTTTGGAATGTGTTGCTAGAGGTACCTTGGTGAGTTAATGCAGAATATTTTGTACACACTGTTGCTCCAGAACACCATTGTTGATGGAAGTGAATGTTGACACTGGATGGAATCAGATTCCAGAATTGAGCAGAAAAGAGCCATTCAGTCCATCACCACTGCAATGGCTCTTAGGATGTCCAATTCATTTCAGGTCATTTTTCTGCCATCTCCCTGTAGACCTGCACATTCCTCCTTATACGGTTACAGACTAATTCTCTTTTGAATACCTCAGTTGATATACAAAACAAGCTGGACTGCCTTATTCTGGATGGAGTTCAGATTCTTCAGTGTCCTGTTGCAGCTACACTCATAGAAACATAGAAAATAGGTGCAGGAGTAGGCCATTTGGACGCTTGAGCCTGCACCACCATTTAACACAATCATGACTGGCCACAAGGGATATGCCCAGTTCCCTCTTGAATAAATCTAATGAACTGGCTCCAACAGTTTCTTGCGGGAGAGAATTCCACAGGTTCACAACTCGCTGAGCGAAGAAATTCTTCCTCATTGCAGTCCTGAGTGGATAGCATTCCATAAACTTCCTGCCTTGAGCCATGTAGAATCACTAGTCCAAACCTGCTCTTCTATCCATATATTTTATATAGTTGCTCCACTTCATTTTCTGGTAAATGATACGTCTATTGATAGTGGGGAACTTATTGATAGGAACAGCATTGACTATCAATGGGAGATGATCAGATTTTTTCTGTTGAACATGGTAATTGCTGGCACTTGTCACAGAGTCAGCACAGAAACACAGAAACAGGCCTTTCAGTCCAACTCATCCACGCTGACCAGTTATCCTAAACTGAACTAGTCCCATTTGCCTGTGTTTGGCCCATATCCCTCTAAACCTGACCCACCTAAATGTCTTTCAGATGTTGTAATTGTACCAACTACTTGCACTTCCTCTGGCAGCTCATTCCATACACACACCAGCCTCTTTGTGAAGACGTTGCTCTTTGGCTCCTTTAAAATCTCACTCTTTCAACTTAAACTTATGCCCTCTAGTTTTAGACTCTCCTACCCTGGGGAAAAGACCTTGACTATTCACCATATCTATGCCCCTCATTCTCCTACCTTCTCCCTGAAACCTTGCACTATAGTTAAATCGAAACAATCATCTAATAGCCTCTTCAATGCTCCAACAGAACTTATCTCTGCCACACATCCAGGCACTTAAAATCCAAGCGGTCTTGTTCACAATTCTTTTCCAAATGGGATGTAGGCAATTCAGCCCATTAAGCCTGCCCTATTCTTTGATATGATCATGGCTAATCATCTAACTCAGGACCCTGTTTCAGCTTTCTCCCTTGCCCTTTGATCACTTTATTCCTAAGAACAATAGCTAACTCATTGAAATTCAGTGTTTTGACTTCAACTGCCTTCTGGAACACAGAATGCCCCACCCTCTGTGTGAAGAAGTTTCTCATCTCGGTCCAAAATGGCCTACCCGTCTCTTTAGAATGTGACACCTCATTCTGGACTCCCTGCTCATTAGAAACATCATTCTTGCATTTATGTCAGTGAGTCATGTTGGAATTTTGTCGGTTTCTATGAAACACAGCAGTCATTTGTCTAAACTTCAGTCAATATAGTCCAAACTGACAAAGAAAGACTGCATCAGAAACAGAAATTGCCAGAGAAAGTCAGCAGATCTGGCAGCATCTGTGGAAAGACAGCAGAGTTAGTGTGTCACGTCCAGTGACTCATCATCAAAACTCAGGAGAAGGTAGAAGAGGGCTGCTTTGAAGTGGAGAATGATGAGTTGGGAGGCTGTTGCAGGCAGATCCCCAAATGATATAAGGTGGTGACAGTCTGTACACAATAGCCTGATGCTCAATGGTAGGGTCATGGCTTAGGGGGAAAGACAGCCTCCAAAATGTAGAGGCAGACAACACCGGCACCACCCTTGTTGGCAGGGTTGATGACAAACTCAGAATTGGATCTATAGCACCGAGGGCTGTCAGTTCAGCAGGAGACAGGTTTGAACAGGTAAAGAGGCAGAAAAACTAAAGCAATTGAGGTCACATCGACAGTTCTCAATGAACAGATCAAGTGCAGGTAAAAGGTCAGAGCAAGGGGTTCAGGTGGAGGGATAGGTTTGGAAGCAGTTGAAGGCGTCTGTGGGACAGGAAGAGGACCCTTTTCCAAAGCAGTGGAGGCAAAGGAAGAAGGTTTCAGTCTTTCTTAATCCTTGGCATGTCAGTATTCAGTGTGGTACACCCTTTGTTGCATTCCCTCCATGGCCGGGACATTCTTTCTCAGGTAAGGAGACCAAAACTGCAATCAATACTCCAGATATGGCCTCACCAAGGCCCTGTACAAATGCAGCAAGCCATCCCTGCTCCTGTACTCAGATCACCTTGCTATTAAAACCAACATACCATTTGTCTTCTTTACCACCTGCTTACTCTCACTGAATGGTGCACAAGGACACTCAAGTTTCATTGTCACCCTGTTTCCCAATCTATCACTATTCAGATAATGTGCATTCCAGTTTTTGCTACCAAAGTGGATAACCTCACAATTATCCACATTATACTTCAGCTGTCCTGTATTTCACGATTTTGAAATTTTCTCTCAGATCTCTTCTTAACTTGCACCTCTCCAAACTTTTTTTTATAGCTGAATTTTCTAATCCATGGAACTCTTAAAATCATTCCGCTCTTTTGCCAAAGCAATCACATTTATCCTAAAGTGTGATTTTCATACTCCAGCTGAGGTCTAATGTCTTATACAGGTTCTGCATAATCGCTTTGCTTGGAAATCTACACCTGTACTAATGAAGCCTAGAATATATAGCTTCACCAACCATTTTCTCTACCTGTCCTGCCGACTTTAAAGGTTTATCTACAAAACCCAGGTCTGACTGGTCCTGAACATATCTCATGCATCACATGAGAACAGGGTGATTTAGAAGTTACTTAGCATGCTTGCCTTCATTGCTCAGCCCTTTGAGTATAAGAATTAGGATGTCATGTTGAGGTTTACAGGACATCAGTGAAGACACTTCTGGCGTATTGCATCCAGTTCATTTCACCCTATTATAAGAAGGTTATTATTAAGCTGGAGACGGTCCAGAATGTTGTCAGGAATGGACAATTTGAGTTACGAGAGGCTAGATAGGCTGGGACTTTTTTTTCACTGGAGTGTAGGACATCGAGGGGTTTATAAAATCATGAGTGGTATAGGTAAGGTGAATAGCAGGTGTCTTTTCCCTAGGGTTGGAGATGCAAGGTGAGAGGAGAAAAATTTAAAAGAGACATGAGTAACAACTATTTTTCTTTCCCCCCACAAAAAATAGAATAGCATAACCTTTATTGCACTCACATGAGTATAGGGAAAAGTTTGTAATAGGACTACTTTGGCAGCATCTTTGGTACTATGTAGATAGGTACGGTGACTAAATATTTGTTACAGAATTGAAAGAGTAAAAATAAAATGTTTAGTATAGGAATACAAAGTTTGAAAACATATGTAACTTACTGCAGAATAAGAATAAAAGTATCTTTAAAAAGTACTCAAATTATAGTCCTTTTAATAGTGTCCATGCCCGCCGGGCTTCAGAACACAAGGCCTTACTGCTGCTACGCACTGGCCTCTGGCCAGGACTCGCCTCGAGGATTAGCCTCCAGGGTTTGACTCCCAGCCTCAAATTGCTTCCCGCTCTGGGCTTCACCGCGCGACTCACCTCTGGGACTCGTCTCCCAGGCCTGCCTGGGCTTGGACTGCCTCCTGCTCCAGCCCATGACTTGCCTCCCATGCTGAATGGTCTCCAACTCATCTCCCATGCCAGACTGGATTGGGACTCACCTCTGTTCTCTATTCCCTCTCAGTAAGTTTAAGAAGTTAAAAGTTAAGGGTGGTGGAGGAGTTTGGTGGGGGGGGGGGGAGGGAGGCAAACTGCAGAAAAAAGAAAGAAAAAGGAACTGGCAAAATAGAGGAATTCCAGCTGGAACATCTTACTCTGCTGCCATCTTGTTGTTAAAGTGGCTCATATGTGGAAAGAACGTCCAGAGAAGGTGCTATATGCGGATACAGTTATAACGGTTACAAGACATTTGGACAAATACATGAATAAAAATGTTTGGAAGGATCTAGGCCAAGTGCAGGCAGGTGGGACTAGTTTAGTTTGGGATTATGGTCAGCACAGGCTCATTAGACCACAGGTTTCTGTACTGTATAGCTCTATGACAAAGATTTGACATTTTAAGCAAGCGATGCAAGGAGGTGTGAGAATAAATAGCTGAACCTGCGAACAGCAATATCCTGGATCAAAACATTTTACTTCAAAGGCCAATAATATCCAGGCCCTGACAAATCAAGAATCACTGCCAGACTGTGATGTAACATTTGGCTTGCGAAACATCCACTTCCTACATCTAGCAAAAGGAGCTCCCCAAATCCACCACTGTCAATCCAGGATAGAAATTCAGAAAAGGCAAACATTGTCCTGCTTTTGCTGCGCTGAATCATAATGTTCATAGCCCAGAAACTTGGCTCACTTTTCTATAATGTATGTGCCAGCTGAAAAATGAGACACCTAGATTTAGCTCATTGTGCACAATTGGCACACACAATTGGCATGCATATCCAGTTCACAAACACCAGTTGAGGTTTTCTCCCTTTACTCCCATTTCAGACAGTCAGTTCCAGACCACAATCATCCTCTTGGAGAAAAAAAGCTCCTCATCCTACCTTTAATCTTTCTATCAATCATCTTAAAACCTAGCCCCTGGTTACTGAACCCTCAGCTCAGATAAGTGGGTCTTTCCATTTCCAGCTTCCAGGCCCGTTCCAATTTTGTACATTGCAATCATATTTCCCTTCCCTATTTGAACAGGAACATCGCCAGCTTGTCCAATCTGTCCTCAGCTGCATTTGCTCCAGCCCTAATAAACACCCTCGTCAATCTGCTCTACACCCTCTCTGGTGGAATTATATCCTTCCTATAATGAGATGACCAGAACTCTAAACACTCTTCAACTTTTGGAGTAACTGATTATTTAACATGCATGCATTCCACTGCACACCTCTCAGGATGTCTACTGAGCCTGAGCCTCGCCGCTGGAAGCTCAAGACCAAACTTTGGGTAAGCACTAGCATCTTATTCGTGGTCGGAGGGCCACTCCGGTTGCTAACCAAGCCTCCCCTCTTTCCTGCCAGCTCCATTGCTCCTCATTCAGTCATCCCCCATCTCTGATGTTTTGCTGCTCTTCTCGCAGCCCCCGACCTTTCCCAGATTAACGCCGTGCATGGTTTGGTGGAAGGCCGTACTGCGCTTGTGCTATGCAGTGAAGGTAGGAATCATTCTCCCTCTGAACGGCTGGGTAAAGCCTTTGCCATTCAAAGTTTAAGTGTTTTACCTATGATTAGAGTTTGTAACAGAGATACAAAAGGATAAAATGAATTCCATAGAATCTTCCACAGTGTGGAAAGAGCCATCCAGGGCAACAAGTCCACACCAACTCTCCAAAAAGTATCACACAGAGACTCATCCCCCTCTCTATATTTCCCATGGCTAACATATCTAACCTACACATCCCTGGACACTACAGGGCAATTCAGCATGGCTAATCCACCTAACATGAATTCTTTGGGCTGTAGAACAAAACCAGAGCATCCGGAGGAAACCCACACAGACACGGGGAGAACATGCAGACTCCACACAGACAATCACCCCAGGGTGGAATCGAACCCAGGTCCCTGGCACTGTGAGGCAGCAGCGCTAACTGTGCCACCATGCTAAATTGATACAGCAAGTATACTGTAGTCCAAGGGCAACTAGGGACAGGCAATACATGCTGGCCAGCTCGTGACGTCCACATTTCACAAAAATAGTTCTTTCCGGAATGTGAGTAACAGTAGAAAAAGGTCCTCATGGCATTTGTGAATTCCCTGTTGTCTCAGGCAAGTGTTCTGAACACATCATGAACAAGTATTAATTTCCCATATAGAGAACATTAAAAGAAAACTTACCAGCACCTCAATGTTTCACATTGAAATTTTAACAAATGCAATAACTGTGCAAATCCTTTCATAGGTGTGAAGTGTCTGAACGACCTCAATCCAGTGTGTTCTGCTATGTCAGTAATTGGTACAACTGAGTGTATCCCTTTCCACATTCAGTGGGTGATTTTTTGTTCTGTGGTGTGACTGCACCCACGAATATCTAGCTAAGAGTAACTTTGCAAGCTCCTGAAATAATGAGTTCAACATTCTCATGGTTCTTATGTAAAAGAAAAGCTAAATACTGTGATGCTGTAACAATCAAATTAAAACAGAAAAACCTTGAAACACTCTGAGATTGGTCAATTCCAGTATAAAACTTGAACTGACATGGGATCTTAAATCTTGGGTTTGTGGGGGCTGGGACACACCAATGTAATCTAAGGTAAGCTCCTCCATCAAAATGCAAAAGGAACATCAGGTCAGTGTTGATGAACTCGGAGCACAAGCTATGCACAAGGTGACGTGCTGAGAAGGGAGAAAATTACCTTAGGTTAGGGATATCAGATTTAGCCCATGGCCAGGGATAGGAGAATGCAAAAAGTAATGAGGAAGGTGTGAATATTCATAAAGTAATACTGAAGGAGAACTAGGCTTTGCAATTGTCCAAGAACTTCAAAGATCTTGGTGCTTGTGTGGATGACAGCAGAGACTGCAGAAAGTATGATCAAACCAACCATTGCATTGTGATGCAGGGGCAATTGACCTGTGTGGAGTATACATGTTCCAAAACACAACCATTCCCAACTAGGAAGACAGTGGCAGCAGATACGAGGTAACACTACCACCAGCGAGTTGTTCTTCCAGTCACTTGCCATTTTGACTTGAAAACATATCACTATTCCTTCAGTACCACTGGGTCAAATTCCTGGATCTGTCAATCTAACAGTATTTTTGGTGTCACTACGTAAAATGACTGCAGCAGTTCAAGAAGACAGCTCCTCACTACTTTCTCAATTGCTACTCGTGATGGGCAATAAATGTTGCCTAGCCAGCTAATGCTAAATCCCATGAAAGAATGCAAACAAGACCTGTCATATCTGGAAGGGAAAGTATAGTTCAGGGGATAAGTACAGTTTCCTTCAGCTAATTATGAGTTTTGAAAGTGGAGTTGCTGGCATACCAGAAGAATAAACCTCAAGACCTAGAGTGGCCAAGGTAAAATCCAGTGATTACTTTGGAACAGCTGGGTCTAGAAGCAGAAAAGACATGAATAAGTGTTTCAGCAGCAAATGAGCTAAAGCAGAAAAGAGGAGAAATGTTACAGAGGTGAGAGGCAGCAGTTTTGATGATGAAACAGATGTGTCAGCAAATCAGCTTAGGATGAAATCAACACTGGCCAGGAGAACAACAGAATTCAACCAATCCAGTCAGATGTGAACTTGCTGGCGTGGCAGCAATTTGAATGACTCAGTTGAGTCCTTTTCCTCCACTCACAGCAAGTGAATGTGTTCTCTCCATTGTGAGCGCAATTAGAATTTTAATCAGCTCTTTAACAATTTTAAAACTCTTTATACAGTGAGAACAGTCAAACAGTCTGCAAAGTGAATAATTTGATGTGCAATGAAATTGAAATCATAATGAATCCTCCCCCAGTGTGAATTAATCAGATGTGGGAATTAAATCACCGACTTAAATAGTCACATCTGATTCCATTCTAAGTCATGGAGGAGCATTAAGAGGAATACAGGATGAACTTGTATAGTAGAGGTAAAGTTCAAAGTGATTTCCAGATAATAGGAGCTCTACACTTACTTTGTTGTATCGAGAGAGCAAAGTAATGTTTGAACAGTGACTGACAGAACAATGAAAGCTTTACATGTGCCATGTTATAACCAAACTGCAGAGCGAGATTCCTTCCTCATACCTTTCAGTTAGTTTCCAACTTCCTTTCTTTGCCCTCGTTCTTTTCCTCTCTATCCCAACCTCCTTGACAACACTATTCTTACGCTGGGAACTTCCCACTGGCTCCCGAGGCTGTTAATCAAAACTGCACATGGATATTGCACTCCACAATGATGCAGCTCTTGTGCAATCACAGTAGTGTCCATACGAACAACATTTGCCCATTCACAAGAAAAAGTCATGTGGAGAAAGTGAGGAATTTCTTCATTCAGAGATTCACTAGTGCTCAGAATCTTGAGAGATCACTGCAAGCTGAAACATTGAATATGTTCAAGGCGGAGTTTGACAGCTTTCAATCTATGAAGGAGTCTCAGATTGGGGGGGGGGGGGGGCGCACCCGAAAGGCAGTCCAGCTGGTGGATTAATGGGAGGGAAGCAGCCAAGGCAGCTGGTCAGATTGTCTCAATTTTAGTAAAGATACTCTATGAGCCATTGCACTTGGAGGTGAGAATGGAAAAAAGGCTGGTGAATGTGAAGAGTACTTCAAAAAGAACAAATTTGTGGTAGAGATAGTAACAAGACCCAAAATATTGTATTTCACCCAAAAAACAGTTCATGTAAAATGCCAACTATTCTGACATAAAATTGTTTCAAAGCTGACTTAGGACATACAGGACTTTAGAGGGGAAGGTAAAATCAGATCAGACATGATCTTATTCAATGGTGGAGCAGGCTCAAATGGCATTCTCTTCTTCCTTGTTCATATGGATGAACTGATAGGCAGACTTTTATTCCTATTTGTGTCCATGCTTATTGAAGATACTAACATCTTTTTAAATGGGCTGGAGATTGTTAACATCAACAGAAACAGGACCAAATGAACAAGGTTCAGTTCTGGATGCGATTCTCAATAAAATATAATCACTGTAGTTACTTGTGAACTCGCTGGTGTCTCTGCAGGATGAATGACCGAGTGAATCCCTTCCCACACTGGGAACAAGTGAATGGCCTCTCCCCAGTGTGAACGCGTTGGTGTGTCGACAGGGTATAGGACCGAGCAAATCCTTTCCCACACTGGGAACAAGTGAATGGCCTCTCCCCAGCATGACTGCGCAGGTGTGTCAGCAGTGTAGATGAGCGAGTGAATGCATTCCCACACACACAGCATGCAAAAGGTTTCTCCCCAGTGTGAACTTGCTGGTGTCTCAGCAGGTCAGATGACTGAATGAATCCCTTCCCACACTCAGAGCAGGTGAACAGCCTCTCACCAGTATGAATTCTCTGGTGCCTGAGCAGAGTGGATGACTCTGTGAATCTCTTACCACACTCTGGACAGACAAACGGTCTCTCCCCAGTGTGGCTGCGTTGATGAGTTTCCAGATCAGATGGATAATCGAATCCCTTCCCACAGTCCCCACATGTCCATGGTCTCTCTCCTGCGTGACTGTGTTGGTGTACAGTGAGGTGAGAAAATGTCTTGAACCTTTTTCCACAGTGAGAACACCTGAATAGTTTCTCCTCAATGTGAACATGTTGATGGGACATCAGTTCCCTGGAACTTTTACAGCACGTCCCACAGTCTAGGCATTTGAAAGGTCTCTCATCAATATGAATTCGCTGGTGTGTCTGCAGGTGTGATAACTGACTGAATGCCTTCCCACATTCTGAGCAGGTAAATGGCTTTTCTCCGGTGTGAACTCTTTGATGTGTCAGCAAATGGGATGACTGAGAGAATCCTTTTCCACACTCTGAGCATGTGAATGGCTTCTCTCCAGTGTGACTGCGCTGATGCCTTTCCAGGTCAGAAGGGGATTTGAATCTCTTCCCACAGTCCCAACATTTCCATGGTTTCTCCCTATTCGGACTGCATTTATGTTCTGACAAGTCAAGTGACCAGGCGAATCCTTGTCCACATACAGAACACATGTACGGTTTCTCGCCACTGGGAACACTGCCTTTTCCTTCCATGTTCAAAACATGATAATATTCAGGTGATAGAGGCAGTTCTGTCAGATCACAGCGTGATGTTCGGTTTCAGTCTCCTGACTGAAAAGGTTCGCCCTCCATTACCCTGTGAAATGATTAAAACAGAAAAAAAAAATAGTCTCTGTGGTGCAACTGGTCAGCACTTTTGACTGTTAAGAGAGAGGCTGGCGGTTCAAGCACACCCAGGAAGGAGTGAGCATTGTTCTCAACATAGATTTGTTAGTGCTACAGGGGAGGATTTAAACTAAGATAACAAGGTGTAAAGCTGGATGAACACAGCAGGCCAAGCAGATCAGAGGAGCAGGAAAGCTGACGTTTTGGGCAAACTTACTTAGTGGGGAAAATGTTTGGTCACCTTCCCAATATCACCAAATGTGGACAGGAGTCAAGTGAATGTGGCTGGGTAAAATGCCTCAGATCATTGGATAACTTGAAAAAACAAAAATAAAAACAATTTCTTGTTGATTTTATGTATCTCTACGTTCCTTTATCATTGTTAGATGAACAACCTGAAATGCCTTTCTGAACATCAAGGAAATACCTTCGACATAAGGACAGCAGCGGCTCAAGAAAATCAAACATCTTACGCAAATTAGAAATGTTTGGGATTGATTGATCCTTGACCGCATGTATTAGAAGCTGAATTTAATAAAAAGGAAACAGAGCAGAGGTATAGATGGGCATTTCTCGAACTGGAGGTCAGTTGAAAGTGATGATCCCTATGGACACAAGAGATACCAGAGAAGTGGAGGAGAGAATATGTGGTACTCATGTTCAAGACGGTTTGTAGAGATAAACCAAGGAATTGTAGCCCAGTAAGTGAAATACCAATAACAGGGTAACAGTTGGAAAACATTCTGTGGGACAGAATCATCTCTACTTGGGGAGGCAAGGCTAAACCAAGGATACTGACGGCAATATCGGGGCAGTTGATGTCTGACAGGCTTAACTGAAATTTTCTAAGAGTGATTAGATGGCTGGATGAGGATAATGCAGTGGATGTCATCTGCACGGACATCATTAAGACATTTGCAAGATCTCACATGGCGGAAAGGTCATGAAAATAGTAGCACATTTGGTCATTAATTTGACAAATTTGACAGTGCCAGGAGGCAGAGCATGATGGTTGAAGGTTGCTTTGGTAATTGGAAGATTATGTCCAGTGACATACCACATGTTTAGTCATGGGTTCCTTGCTACTATAGTGGACTTTAATGATCTAGACATGAATGTACGAATTTTGATCAGCCAGCTCACAGATAATACACAAATCATCTGGTGTGGTACAGAGTGAGGAGAAAAAAGTCTGAGACTGCAAGCCAGTATAGATAGGCTGGTCAGATGGGTATAACAGTGGCAAACTGTGGTAACTTTGAGGTAATGGGACAAAGGATAACCCAGGAAATTACAATTCTGTTAGCTTGACATCAATAGTATAGAGAAAAATAAGTTCATACCAGACAAGTCAACATGGCTTTTTCAAGGGCAGGTCATGTCTGACAAATGCAACTGAGTTCTTTGTTGAGGTGGCACAGGCAGTGGATGAGGGTAGGGCAGTGGATGTCGTATATTTGGACTTTTGGAAAGCATTTGATATTGTGCCACATGGCAGATTGATCAGAAAATTAGAAATGTTTAGGATTGATCAGTCCTTGGCATGGATTAGAAGCTGGCTAAAAGTTAGTGAACAGAGGGTAGGTGTGGTTTCAGTGGCAACCCACAGAGCAGGAAATGGTTAAGGGGACTTAATCTGATCAGGGAAACTTAATGAGATCAGGGTTAAGTGTTTAATAGCCACTTACAGGGCAACAGTAGTAGTGTTGCTGGCAAAAAGGGAACGTGATGATATCAGGAATGCGTGACCTTTTAACATAGTAAAGCACTTAGGCGCACAACAGGGGTAACTGTAGATTAGTCTCACGTGATGTAAACCACTTCACTGAACCATTACGGTTAACCCAAGGTCAGCTTTAATCGCTTTACTGTAGAAATTGTCCTAATGGAACAAAAACAAAACGAACCACAGAAACCACGTTAAGAGAGATAGATGTTAACTGTGTCAGAGAGCTACAATAAGCCAGTACCCGGTAAAGAAAACATCTGTTTATCACATCAAGGAACTGATAACTGTAAGAATGCAGCGTAAACAAGCTTCGCACACAAGTATCTGTTACAATACTGTATAAGAAGGCTACGTATACTCACTGTAAAAATTTAAGCTCAAAGACATGCTAAGAAGTGCTTTCAATAAGGACAACCTTTAAAGATTTCTACCTGGTCTCCGTCTCGTTCCTGCTCGCCGGTCTCAGAAAGAATTCAACAGGAGGTTATAGATGGGCATTTCTCAGATTGGAGCTGAGCTGAAAGTGGTGTTCCCTGGGGAATCAATTGGTACCCTTGCTTTTCTGATTTGCAGTTTGGAGATGTGTTGAGGCCAAAATCTCTGAATCTGCAGATGATTCTAAACTAGGGAGGATAGTGAATTGTGAGGATGATGCTGAGAGACGTCAGAGACACAGTGACAAGTTGGCCAAATGGGCAGACACCTGACTGATGAAATTTAATGCAGAGTAATGCGAGATAATGCATATTGGTACAAAAGAAAGACAATACAGCCTCAATAGTACAACTTTGAGGGAAGTACAGGATAGAGGGACCCCAGAGTTCAGATGAACGATTCTCAAGTGGCCAGGCAAGTTGAAACAGTTGTTACGAAGGATTGTAGGATCCATGGGTTTATAGATGCTTAAAAATATAAAAGTGGGAAAGTGATGCTATACTTCTACAATTATTAATCAGACCACATTTAGAGTATTGTGTTGGGTTCTGGACATCTTGTTTAAGGATGGATGTTAAAGCTCTGGACACAGTGCGAAGGAAATTTACTGGAATACCAGGAATGAAGAATTTTACTTGCAAGGAAAAGAAACTGGGCTTATTCTCTGTGGAGCAGAGAGGTTTAATAGGTGAATTTATTGAAGTGTTCAAAATTATGAACAAATTTTGACAGGATAAAGAGGGATATTCAGTTTCTGCCAGTTGGTATGTCAGTAACTAGTAGTCACAGTGTCAAGACTGTCAGTGAGACAGCTAGGAGTGAGAGGAGGAGAAACTTCTTTGTTAGGATTTGAAATGCACTGCCTGGGACAGTAGTGGAGGCAGATCATCATAGAATCCCTACAGTGTGGAAACAGGCCCTTTGGCCCAACAAGTCCACATGGACCCTCAGAGCATCCCACCCAGACCCATCCCCCTATAAACTCACCTCGTGTGTACATTCCTGAACACTATGGGCAATTTAGCAAGGCCAACCCACCTAGCCTGCACATCTTTGGACTGTGGGAGGAAACCGGAGCATCCAGAGGAAACCCACGCAGACAGGGGGAGAATGTGCAAACTCCACACAGACAGTCGCCCGAGGCTAGGATCAAACCCGGGTCCCTGGTGCTGTGAGGCAGCAGTGCTAACCACAGAGCCACCGTGCCGCCCCCAATTTTGTATGAGGTTTCAAAAGAAATCTGGATATATATTTAAAAGTGATGAATTTCAAGAACAACAGAGATTGGGCTGAAAAATGGGACATGCTGGGTTGCTCTTTTGGAAGCTGGGTCAGACATGATGACTTGAATTGCCTCCTTCTATAGTGTACAGTTCCATGATTAAATCTTTACTGCAGAAAATCAGGGATTAGCAATAGCAGGGGAGTGGGACGAGTCTACAAGTGAACCTGAGTAGGCAAGATAAGTTATATGACTCCATTCTGTATCCTTATCATCCTTTGATTCTATGGTCCAGTGAGAAAAAAATGTATCCTGGAGCATAGGAATAAATTTCTGCAACTAATGTCCATCTTGATACAAACCAGTTTGAAATTGCTCCTTTTCTATTTCTGTGCTCGGTTTTGTGAGCAAAGCCTGCAATAAGATATTACTAAAGTACTGCAGGTACTGCCGATCTGAAATAAGGATGGTAAATACTGGAAATACTCAGCAAGTCAGACACTACCTCCAGAGACAGAAACAGAATTAACATTTTAGCGTGTGCAGAGTTAAATTTGGATTAAACGTGGCATAGAATTTGATGGTCAATGTAAGCTCAAAAACGGTACTAAAATGGACAACTGAAGTGAAAGGATATGGTGGCAGTACAAAGCCAGTAATTCGGCAGGTCATGACCAGAGGATGGACGGAGTTTGAGTAGTCTTTGAGGCACAATCAGCCAAAGAAAGAAAATGCCTCAAATAAGCTAAAATAAACCCATTAGAGAAAGAGGAAGTTACAACAAGGCAGCGGGGTGGTCACAGTGGACAAAGGTGAAACATAGCTACAGTTGGAAATAGATTTAAACCCACAGAAAAGGAGCCAGGCTAGTTCCTAAGCCATATTACCTCTCCTATGTAGGACAGCAAAAAAAACGAACAAACAGACCTGTCATATTTCATTCGATCTTTTTCTTCACCTTCCCCATAGCTGTTACACTATATTCTGCATTCACTTCTATTACTTTATGTACTTACTTAAGGTATGATTTGTCTGTTTACTTTTCGCTGTATCTCAGTACATGTGACAATAATAAATCAGATCAAAATTATTGAGGAATGTTTAAAAATACTCACCTCTGAAATTACTATCTTCAAATTGAAACTCTCCAGCTGGAGCCTGCAGCTGCAAAGATATCGGAAACACTGAAGTCAACAAAAATCTCAGTTAAGGAAATGCCCAGATAGCTAGTGATGGCACCGTACATTTGTCGCTCTGTTGATAACATCTTACAAAGGAACACAGAGCATCTGGGTCTGTGCAAACCTGAGAGGGTTCTGGAGAGGGGACAGAAGGAGTTTAACAGAATAGTTACAGGGATGTGGGATTATCAAATGTGAGTTTTCACTGGAGAAGCAGGAGTTGTACTTCTTGGAGCAATAGTGGTTGAGGGGAGTTTAATAGAGGAGTACAAGTTTATGCTTGGTTGTGTTAAAGTAGATAAAGAAACGTTGTTATATTCGACAATCATAAAAGGATTAAGGTTATAGAGATACTGACCTGGAACACAATGGTTACAGTCAAAAACAGTAATGTCCAGATCCACAGAAATTAAGTGGCTCTGTCAGGTTTGGATGAGACGTTCGATTCAAGTTTCCCGACTGTAAATTTTATTATATCCTGTAAAAGAGATTTACAGAATCCACCACTGTAAATTCTGAACAGAAATTCCCAACATTCCCTTCTCTTAGCCCCTTTCACCATGCACGTTGCACCTTATTCAGGTCCCTCAATCCTGGGATGATTTCTACTTGGGTTACTATCATGATTTCTGGGCAACACAAACTACTTTGGAAGCCTCTTCCCTCAATCGTCTATAGCTCTTTCTAATGCTACGTGACCATTGACGATCTGAAGATGGCAGCTGAGCTCTTGGAATGGGCTCTACACATTGGCTGAGAGTCTGCCTCAATGAGAAGCCAGTGTATTGCAGATCCTGGGCGGAGGCGGAATCCAATCATCTCTTCATCTTCACTTGGCGGGATTCTCGGCACTGTGGAGGAACAGAGGGATCTTGGGGTCCACGTCCATAGATCCCTCAAAGTTGCCACCCAAGTTGATAGGGTGGTAAAGAAGGTGTGTGGTGTGTTGGCTTTCACTGGCAGGGGAATTGAGTATAACAGCCGTGAGGTCATGCTGCAGCTTTATAAAACTCTGGTTAGACCACATTTGGAATATTGTGTTCAGTTCTGGTCACCTCATTATAGGAAAGATGTGGAAGCTTTAGAGTGGGTGCAGAGGAGATTTACCAGGATGCTGCCTGGACTGGAGGGCAGGTCTTATGAGGAAAGATTAAGGGAGCTAGGGCTTTTTTCATTGGAGTGAAGAAGGATGAACGGTGACTTGATAGAGGTTTACAGGATAATGAGAGGCATAGATAGAGTGGATAGTCAGAGAGTTCTTCCCAGGGCGGAAATGACTATTATGAGGGGACATAATTTTAAGGTTATTGGAGAAAGGTATAGGGGAGATGTCAGAGGTAGGATCTTCACACAAAGAGTGGTGGCCATGTGGAGTGTGCTGCCGGCAGTGGGAGTGGAGTCAGATACTTGAGACTTTTAAGCGACTCTTGTTTAGGCACGTGGAGGATAGTAAAATGTAGGGTATGCAGGGTAGATTGATCTTAGTAGGATAATAGGTTGGCACAACATCGTGGGCTGAAGGGCCTGTACTGTTCTACGTTCTTTGTGCATGCACCAGCTGAAATACTGATTGACAGCGCCTTCTGACCAATAGCAAAAAAAAAAGACGCTGGCGCGGCTGGTCTTCCAATCAAAGAGAGTTATTGAGGGGCGGATCTGAGCCCCAAGCTCCCTCATTGGCTGAGAGTCTGCCTCATTGAGAAGCCAGTGTGTTGCAGATCCTGGCAGGAGGCAGAGCCCAATCATCTCTTCATCTTCACTTGGGAGTTTCTCCCCTGGCTTCTGTGGGCAACAACCATGTTGACCATTCCAACTATTTCTCCCAGGGTGCAGAAAAATTCCTCCAAACTGTTCAGTATCACTGTTCCATCAGCCCTTCAGCAGCACGCATGTGAGAGACACACTCTCTCTCTCTTTCTCACTCTCGCCCCTACCCTGCCTCCCTTTCCCACGGGCATGTTCTCCCCCATGTCTCCCTCTGCCCCGCCTCCCTCTCGCATGCACACGCTCGCCTGCCCTTGTCTCCCTCAGACGCACGTGCATCCTATCTCCTGCCTTTTGGAATAAAGCCAGCCTGATTCCAGGCTAAAACTCATCTTCTGAGCAAAGCATCACACCTACAATGCAATGTCTGACCTGAGATGTCACCTTTTGTATATTCCTATGGCTCTGATTGTCATGGTAGCACTTAACACAACACTTTTGGTCACCTGCAGAGACTGCATCTGACATTTGACTCACACCAGTTGTATAATCATTTCATCTCTCTGCCCTTAATCTCTCTGCTTATAAACCATGTGTCTGTGTGCTCGGTTCCCTCACCGCACCTGACAAAGGGGCTCCACTCAAAAAGCTTGTCTCTTCCAAATAAACCTGTTGGATTATAACCTGGTGTCCTGTGACCTCAAAAATTTCATGAATTAGACGAACACAATTTACCTTTCATAAAACTACATTGACTCTGCATGACTGCATTAAGATCCGCTTAGTGACCTGCTATAACATCCATCGTAGGTTCCCACAGTGTCCCTCTGACAGTTGCTTGGCTAACTGAACTCATTTCAAGAAAGGACTGAGACAGAGAAGTTTCATTCATGATTGTTTAACCTGATGGAACTCTTCCAGAATTGAGAAATTCTATTATCTCCACAGTCATTATTTCCAGATCCTTAGGTTACAGATCATCAGGTCCTGGGATTTTAATCACCTTTGGTTCTAAGTTCTCTCAGAACCTTTTGCTGATGATTGTAATTATTTTAACTTGCTCTCTCCCTTTCTCCTCTTGATGTAGAAGTGTTTCTAGGATGTGTGTGTCTTGCACAGTGTATACAGACCAAAATATCTGTTCAATTTTTCTGCCATTTCCTTCATATCTATTACTAATTTTCCTGACTCAGTCTATAAAGGACCAACTCTCAGTTGACTTAGACTGGTGCATTTAAAATATTTGTACAAATTCTCACTGTTCTCATATTTCTAGCTGGATTTTTTTTGTCATAGGATCAGAGTCATTCAGCATGAAGACAGACCCTTCGGTCCAACTTGTCCATGCCAACTAAGTTTCCCAGACTAAATTAGTCCCACATTCCTGCATTTGGCCCTATATCTCTCTAAACCTTTCCCATTCACGTACCTGTCCGATGTCTTTTAAATGTTGCAACTGTACCTGGATCTACCACTTACCCTTGCAATGAGACATATCACCATTCCATATACAAACCACCCTTTGCGTGAAAAAGTTGCCCCTCAAGTCACTTTTACATCATTCTCCTCTCCTTAAAAATAAGTCCCTAGTTTTGAACTCTGCCACCTTAGGTAAAAGACCTTTGCTGTTCACCTTATCCATAGACTTCACGATTTTATAAACCTCTAACGTCATCCCTTAACCTCCAACACTCCAGTCAAAAAAGTGACAGCCTATCCAGCGTCTCCTCATAACGCAAACCCTCTAATCCCCAAAAAGTCCCTTGCAAATCTTTTCTGAACAACTCTCCAAATTAATAATGTCCTTCATATAGCGGGGCAACAAGAACTGTACACAGTACTCCAAAAGTGGCCTCACCAACTCACGAACAAGGGCAGGATGTATACCTTCGTGGCGCTACCATGAATTGTATAAATCCTGCTCGGTTTATTTAAAATTTCATTGATCCAAGTTAATTGCCATCTGCCACTCCTCAGTCCATTGGTCCAACTGCTGAAGATCCCTTTGTAACCTTAGAAAACCTTCTTCACTACTGACTATAACACCAATTTTGGTGCCATCGCAAACTTACAAACCATTCCTCCTAAATTCCCATCCAAATCATTTATATAAATGACAAAGAACAGTGGACCCAGCACCAAGTCCTGCGGAAAACCACTGGCTACAGACCTCCAGTCCGAAAAACAACCCTTCATCACTATCTGAGATAACAAGGTGTAGACCTGGATGAACACAGCAGGTCAAGCAGCATCAGAGGAGCAGGAAAGCTGATGTTTCGGGCCTAGACCCTTCTTCAGAAAGGGGGGAGGGGAAGGGGGTTCTGAAATAAATAGGGAGAGAGGGGGAGGCGGATAGGAGATGGATAAAGGAGAAGATAGGTGGAGAGGAGACAGACAGGTCAAAGAGGCAGGGGTGGAGCCAGTAAAGGTGAGTGTAGGTGGGGAGATAGGGTGGCGATAGGTCAGTCCAGGGAGGACGGACAGGTCAAGGGGGCGGGATTAGGCTAGTAGGTAGGAGATGGGGGTGCGGCTTGAGGTGGGAGGAGGGGATATGTGGGAGGAAGGACAGGTTAGGGAGGTGGGAACAAGCTGGGCTGGTTTTGGGATGCGGTTGGGGGAGGGGAGATTTTGAAGCTTGTGAAGTCCACATTGATACCATTGGGTTGTAGGGTTCCCAAGTATATGAGGTGCTGTTCCTGCAACCTTCGGGTGGCATTGTTGTGGCACTGCAGGAGGCCCAGGATGGACATGTCGTCTAAGGAATGGGAGGGGAGTTGAAATGGTTCGCGACTGGGAGGTGCAGTTGTTTATTGCGAACCGACCGTAGGTGTTCCGCAAAGCGGTCCCCAAGCCTCTGCTTCTCCTTTATCCATTTTCCATCCGCCTCCCCCCTCTCCTCTCCCTATTTGTTTCAGAACACCCTTCCCCTCCCCCATTTCTGAAGGAGGGTCTGGGCCCGAAACGTCAGCTTCCCTGCTCCTCTGATGCTGCTTGGCCTGCTGTGTTCATCCAGCTCTACACCTTGTATATCTCAGATTCTCCAGCATCTGCAGTTCCTACTACCTCTGAAACAATTTTAACTCCACTGCGAAGCCTCTTCTAAGGACGCCGACCTTGAAGAAGTTATCCTCCTCCCTCCAGAAAGTGGATCTCTCTCTCACTGCAACTCTCTCGTAATCTCTTCGGCTCTGAAGCTGCTCGACCACGTTCTGAAGCAAACCAGGTACTACAGCCACATTACCTTTCTTAGTACCTGCCTACGGAACCAGATCATCCCCAATGGACTACAGTCCACATTTAGGCCTTCACAATTTGGCCCCAACTGTGACAACCGCTACATTCAGAACATTGAGATCCTTCAAACACATTTCTCCCTGCGACTTCTGAAACACACTCGCAGCAATGCCCCGGCATCTCCTGGCACAACAATCAAGCCTACCCCAGCTCAGAGCCTCCCTCTCCCAGGCCTGCAAAGGACCTTTCCTCTTTTTCATTCTTCGCAACCTGAACTCACGATTCCACTCGGCTTTATTGGATACTAAAAGCCGCAAGTACACTAAACTTACTGGTGCCGACCACCCAAAACGTGCTTCCTCCACCTCCCAAATTGCCAACCCTACCCAGGACCTTCCCCACAATGTGTACGTCGCCACTGGCCATGTGGCCACTGTCGGAGGACCCACGGATGACGTCACATCCGCCGCTGCCGGGTACACCACTTCCAGTACAGCGAACGCCATCGACACCGCTACTGATGCCACCACCTCCGTTTCCAAGGCCAACACCACAGACATCGAGGACGCACCTGCTGACACTGTTGCTGCCGCCGCAACCAAAATTCAGGACTTACTGACTGAATCTGCTCCTCCCACCGCCGACGCCAATGCCGCTCCTTCCAACACCGACGCCACTCCGCCCACCGTCTCCACAGCCAGCAGCTCCAGAGGAGACAGCAGTAGTCAGCCCTGCCGAGTCTTCACCATCTCCCCCAGACCTCCCCCTTACTGTGGACGAATGGTCAGCCTCGGAAAAGGGCTCATCTTTGTCCCCCTCCACCCAAACCAACAAATACCGCTCACGCTTGGACGTTGAACACATTTTCCGCCGCCTCCGACTCCGCGCTTATTTCTTTAACCGTGAGCCTAACCCTCCCTCTACTGACACTTCTCCCAACTCCAACATACCTCCTCCTCCTGGACACCACCCCAAGGCCTCCTACCCTCCCTTGACCTCTTCATCGCCAACTGCCGTCAAAACATCAATCGTCACAACCTCTCCACCCCCTCACCCACTCCATCCTCTCCCCCACAGAACGTGCAGCCGTCCGCTCCCTCCACTCCAATCCCAACCTCACCACAAAACCCACGGACAAAGGAGGCACAATTGTAGTATGGCGCACTGACCTCTACATCACCGCGGTCAGATGCCAGCTCTCTGACACCTCCTCCTACCGCCCCCAGATCATGGCCCCACCCCCGAGCACCAAACCATCATCTCCCAAACCATCCACAGCCTCATCACTTCAGGTGACCTCCCACCCACAGCCTCCAACCTCATCGTTCCCCAAGCCCGCACCGACTGCTTCTATCTCCTTCCCAAAATCCACAAACCTGACTGCCCTGGTCGACCCATTGTCTCCGCCTGCTCCTGCCCCACTGAACTTATCTCGACTCCATTTTCTCCACCTTGGTCCAGCAACTCCCCACCTACGTCCATGACACCACCCACACCCTCTACCTCCTCCAGGACTTCCAATTCCCCGGTCCCCAACAGTTCAGTTTTACCATGGATGTCGAGTCCCTATACACCGACATTCCCCATACAGATGGCCTAAAGGCCCTCTGCTTCTTCCTGTCCCGCAGGCCTGACCAGTCCCCCTCCACTGACACCCTCATCTGCTTAGCTGAACTCGTCCTCACCCTCAACAACTTCTCTTTCAATTCCTCCCACTTCCTACAGACAAAGGGGGTGGCCATGGGTACCTGCATGGGCCCAAGCTATGCCTGTGGAACAATCCCTCTTCTGCACCTACACTGGCCCTAAACCGCACCTCTTCCTCCTTTACATCGATGACTGTATCGGCACCGCCTCGTACTCCCACGAGGAGCTCGTACAGTTCATCCACTTCACCAACACCTTCCACCCCAACCTTAAGTTCACCTGTACCATCTCTGATACCTCTCTCTCCTTCCTGGACCTCTCTGTTTCCATCTCTGGCAACCACCTGGAAACCAATATCCATTTCAAGCCCACCGACTCCCACAGCTACCTAGAAGACACCTCCTCCCACCCACCTTCCTGCAAAAATGCCATCCCCTATTCCCAATTCCTTCGCTCTGCTGCATCTGCTCCTAGGATGAGGCATTCTACTCACGTACATCTCAAATGTCCTCATTTTTCAACGACCGCAACATCCCCCCTTCAGTGGTCGAGAACGTCGTCGACCGTGTCTCCCGCATTTCCCACAACTCATCTCTCACACCCCCTACCCGCAATAACAACCAAAACAGAATCCCACTCATCCTCACGTACTACCCCACCAACCTCCAGATCCAACGCATCATCCTCCTACACTCCCGCCATCTGCAATCCGATCCCACCACCAAAGACATTTTTCCCTCCCCACCCTTATCTGCTTTCCGGAGGGACCACTCTCTCCGTGACTCCCTTGTCTGCTGCACACTCCCCTCCAGCCCCACCACACCCGGCACTTTTCCCTGAAACCGCAGGAAGTGCTACACCTGCCTCTACTCCTCCCCCCTCACCCCCATCCAAAGGCCCAAGAAGACTTTCTACATCAAGCAGATGTTCACCTGCGCATCTGCTAATGTGGTATACTGTATCCACTGTTCCCGTTGTGGCCTCCTCTACATCGAGGAAACCAAGTGGAGGGGGGAACCACTTTGCGGAACACCTACAGTCGGTTCGCACTGAACAACTGCATCTCCCAGTCGCAAACCATTTCAACTCCCCCTCCCATTCCTTAGATGGCATGTCCATCCTGGGCCTCCTGCAGTGTCACAACGATGTCACCCGAAGGTTGCAGGAACAGCACCTCATATTTCGCTTCGGAACCCTACAGCCCAATGGTATCAATGTGGACTTATAGAACAGAATCCTCGAATCCCTACAGCGTGGAAACAGTTCCTTTGGCCCAACAAGTCCACACTGACCCTTGTAGCATCCCACCCAGACCCATCCCCATATAACCCACGCACCCCTGAACATTACGGGCAATTTAGCATGGCCAATCCACCTAGCCTTCACATCCTCGCACTGCGGGAGGAAACCGGAGCACCCGGAGGAAACCCACGCAGGCACGGGGAGAATGTGCAAACTCCGCACAGACAGTCGCCCGAGGCTGGAATCGAACCCGGGTCCCTGGTGCTGTGAGGCTGCAATGCTAACCACTGAGCCACCGTGCCACCCCTACTTCACAAACTTCAAAATCTCCCCTCCACCAAATGCATCCCAAAGCCGGCCCAGCTTGTTCCCACCTCCCTAACCTGTCCTTTCTCCCACCTATCCCCTCCTCCCACCTCAAGCCCACCCCATCTCCTACCTACTAGCCTAATCCCACCCCCTTGACCTGTCCGTCCTCCCTGGACTGACCTATCCCCACCCTATCTCCCCACCTACACTCACCTTTACTGGCTCCACCCCTGCCTCTTTGACCTGTCTGTCTCCTCTCCACCTATCTTCTCCTTTATCCATCTTCTATCCGCCTCCCCCTCTCTCCCTATTTATTTCAGAACCCCCTTCCCCTCCCCCATTTCTGATGAAGGGTCTAGGCCCAAAACATAGCCTTCCTGCTCCTCTGATGCTGCTTGGCCTGCTGTGTTCATCCAGCTCTGCACCTGTTATCTCAGATTCTCCAGCATCTGCAGTTTCTCCTATCTCTTCACCACTATCTTTTGTCTCCTACCATCCAGCCAACTTTGTATCCAACTGATACGTCCTCCCTGAATCCCATGTTATCTAACTTTACCAATTAGTCCACCATGCAAAATCTTGTCAAAGACTTTAGAACATCGAACATAGAACAGTACAGCACAGTACAGGCACTTCGGCCCACGATGTTGTGCCAACCGATCATCCTACTCTAAGATCAATCTACCCTGCATACCCTACATTTTACTATCCTCCACGTGCCTCAACAAGAGTCGCTTAAAAGTCTCAAGTATCTGACTCCACTACCACTGCCGGCAGCACACTCCACATGGCCACCACTCTTTGTGTGGAGAACCTACCTCTAACATCTCCCCTATACCTGCTTCCAATCACCTTAAAATTATGCTCCCTCATAATAGTCATTTCCGCCCTGGGAAAAAGTTTCTGATTATCCACTCTATCTATGCCTCTCATCATCTTGTATACCTGTATCGAGTCACCTCTCATCCTTCTTTGTTCCAATGAGAAAAACCTCTAGCTCCCTCAACCTTTCCTCATATGACCTGCCTTCCAGTCCAGGCAGCATCCTGGTAAATCTCCTCTGCACCCACTTTAAAGCTTCCACATCTTCCCTATAATGAGGTGACCAGAACTGAATACAATACTCCAAGTGTGGTCTAACCAGAGTTTTACAGAGCTGCATCATAACCTCACGGCTCTTAAACTCAATTCGCCTGCCACTGAGAGCCAACACACCACACACCTTCTTTACAACCCTAGCAACTTGGGTCGCAACTTTGAGGGATCTACGAACGTGGACCCTAAGATCCCTCTGTTCCTCCACACTGGCGAGAATTCTGCCATTAACCCTGTATTCTGAATTCAAATTCGACCTTCCAAAATGAATCACTTCCACTTTTCTGGGTTGAATTCCATCTGCCACCTCTTTGCCTAGCTCTGCATCCTGTCAATGTCCCGTTGCAACCTACAATAGTCCTCCACGCTGTCCACAAGTCCACCAACCTTTGTGTCATAGGCAAACTTGCTAACCCACCCTTCCACTTCCTCATCCAAGTCTTTATAAAGATCACACAGACAATGTCTACCACTCTGCACTCAATCATTTTAATTATTACCTCAAAAATCTCAAGTTTGAGTGTGACAATACAATGGTTTCAAGATGTATGTTCTGTTCTGGGCTGTTTTTTTTTTTTTAAAATAAAAGTTGTGACAGAGATGCCGAGCATCTCTGCTCCAAAGCCAACAAAGTAAACAGGTTGTCAAGCCTTGATTTTTTTTTTGAAAGTTGGAACAACAAAAGCAGCCTGAATGGGTGTGGTCAAGCTCTTAAAGAACTGGGATTTTTTTGGTTTAGCTTTCAGAAGTAGCTTTTGGGATTTCTGAAAGCTGCTACATATCCCTCTCTCTCCTGGTCACACCCAAAAGCTCGGTCTCTCTTCCTGCTGTTCGAATTGCATGTAAAACAATCTATTTTACTGAATTTGCCATTGCCAAGGATGTGTTTATGGACTGTTACAACATTGGAACAGTTAATAAGTAGTAGTTAATATATCTATAGCTTTGTTAAGCATTTCATTCGTTACAACTAAGTCAATTCTTTTATTTTATTTTTCTTTTGTCTGTATTTTAATTATGGTGTATGAATAACGTGTTTTGCTTCAAGCCTCATGGTTTGACCAAACAAATTGCATAAGGAATGCAATGTCCAGCACTTGCATTTAAAGTAAGAAAAAGGGTCTAGACTATCTTCTTAATATATTTTGAGGAGATCTGGTCTGATCCATAACAAATGGTGAGGCGGGGAGGGGGGGGGGCGGCTAAGGGTGTTTTCCTTTCTCAGATCTTCACTTTTTACGTTGTGTTTAGGATTATTGGACTTAACGTGAATGGTTTCTTTTATTTTGGGGGGGTTGCATGGTTTCACCAGGGTGTGCCTTGTGTAAAAGTGGCTCTCAGTCTCTAAGGAGCTTCCTGGGGGGTAGAAGAAATCAAGTGAACAAGACAAAGCTTTCAAAATTTGCAAACAAGTTAAAGTTGGAATTGTCTGTGTCTATGAGAAAAAGGGAGGACATTGCAGCAACAGCTCAATGTTTACGATTGCCAGAAATACCATCAGAATCATTGTAAATGGATAAAATTAAATAGCAAATGAAGGAGCTTGAACAGGAAAAGGAAATGAAAGTTTGAATTACAATTAAAAGCAGAGGAGAAAGCAAAGGACGGCCCCAAGCAGAAGAAAGTTTGAGGGGGGGGGTGGAAAAGAGTATTTGAATTTCAGAGGTTGGAACCTAAAATGGTGGAGATAGAGATGAAAACAGCCATTTTAGGTGCACGTGAGGCAGTACCAGAAGCCTACAGACAACCTTTTAGAAATCTGAGGAAGGAACCTGGTTAAACGTACACAGAGATTGGAAGGATCAAACTAATTTTCATAGGTGATTAAGGACATAGAAAATAGATCTAACATATCATGCTCTTAGAAAAACAATTATTTTGGAGGAGTTCAAAAATTCACTTCCTCAGGTAGTGAGAACTCGTGGAAGAACAAGAATTAAAACTGCAAGATTAGCAGCGGAAATAGCTGATAATTATGAGCTGGTTCATAAATCAAAGTCCGACTTCTGACATCAATTTCGGTTTGCGAAGGACAGAAACTGGGGCAAAGAGAAGTGCTAAGGTGGCTAGGGAAAAGGAGATCTCATTGAAGATGGTAAAGACAGTTTACCACAGGGTACAAAGGAAACCCATGACGGGAAAAAGGAAGTAAAAAAGCTGTAAAAGAATATATAACCTAATCAGAGGTTGGTTGAGAAAAAAGTGCTACATCTCTTTCAAAAATTTACTTGAGTGGGTATGGTTTACTCATGTATGCCAGGAGGAGGAGCTAAAGAAATTAAGGTTTTAAGTCTTTGAGGAGCAAATCAATCTTTGATGGTGAGAGATGTGGAGATACGTAATTCAGAAGGACTACTGCCAGAATGCATAGTAACATGTGGAATTCATGGTGAGAACAGCAGTGTTTAAAGTGAGGTTGGAGTGTCCAGCGAAAAGTGGTGAATTGGTGGCAGAAGGAAGAGAGACATTCTCAGTTCCAGTAATATAATTTATCTTTGGTAATGATATAGCTGAATCATAGGTGAGAGTGCTGTCTATTGTGGTTGAAGAGCCAGTGGAAAATTAGGCAACTGAGGTATCATAGGAAATGTATCTTGAGGCTTTTCCTGACTGTGTAGGAACAAGGTCATAAAGCTACATGTGGAAACAGGAGGAGAAGTCAAACAGTAAAGATAAGGAAATTGAAGTTCAAATATCACACACTATGTTTGATCAAATGTTTGAGAAAACAAAAACAGATGGATATTTTTAGTTCAGGAAAATTAGCTGAATTACAAGGGGAGAAAAAGCAGTTGTTTCAAAAAGCATATACAGAAAAAGAACTGGAGTGTATCTCAGAATGTTACTATCTTAAAAATGACATCTTAACGAGGAAATGGAGACCATTACATTTCAAGCGGATGAGAAATGGGGAGAAGTTCATCAAGTGGTATTACCAGTCGGTTAAAGAAAGGTGGTGTTGCGCATCGCACAAATTCCCAGTAGAAGGTCATTTGGGAGTGAGGAAAACTCAAGTCAAAATACAAAAACATTTTTATTGGCCGAGACCGCACAAGGATGCAGTTAACTTTTGCCAGACGTCATACACTGTGTCAGGTAATTAGAAAACTTTAGGCAGCGATAAAACCAGAACTCTTATTGCCCATGATAACAAGCATGGGGCTGGATGAACACAGCAGGTCAAGCAGCATCATAGGAGCAGGAAAACTTGACGTTTCGGGCCTAAACCCTT
>JAHRHZ010000108.1:5551622-5583659 GCA_024137785.1 Ginglymostoma cirratum
AAACGTCAAGTTTTCCTGCTCCTATGATGCTGCTTGACCTGCTGTGTTCATCCAGCCCCATGCTTGTTATCTCGGATTCTCCAGCATCTGCAGTACCTTTTATCCCTTATTGCCCATTCCTGCATTTGAGGAAACTTATGAAAGTTTTAATTGATTGCATAGGACCCATACCTAAAACAAAAAGTGGGAATCAGCACCAGCCTGATTTCAAAGCCAAACCAATAAAGTGTTTTCGGGATTACCTAATTACACGGTGTACATCGACGATCTGGTGATTATTAGTCACATGTGGGAAGAACACTTGGAGCATCTATCAGAATTGTTCGATTAACTTCAGGAGACAGACTTGGTGATAAACTTGGCTAAGAGTGAGCTCGCAAAAGCCCACGTCATGTTCCTGGACCATGTCATTGGACGTGAAAAGATAGCCCCATGGGATGTGAAAACAAAGGTATTTGGCGAATTTCCCATACCATTCACAAAGAGGGAAGTACTACGATTCCTGCAACTGAGTGGGTTTTATCAGAAGTTCACAGCAAATTTTAGGAGTGTGGTTGCTCCGCTGACTTGAAGACTCTACTTGAAGAAATGCAGAAACTTTCAGTCGGCGGAGATTGCAAGGAGGCATTTGACAGCCTGAAAGCTGTGTTAACCACTGCCCCAGTGTTAGCTACACCTAATCACGCAAAGCCATCCAAGGTAGCTATCAATATGAGCGACATGGGTGTGTACTCTTGCAAGACAACGAGAAGATAGAAAGATTTATTGGGTATTTTTCCAGAGAACTGAATAAATATTGGAAATATTCCACAATTGATGAGGAGACCTTGAGCTTGGCATTGGCATTGTAACATTTCAACATTTATATTCCAGGAATGAGTCTGGAACAATTGTATATACTGAATGTGACGATGCTGCCACTTTAAAAAGCTATTTTAAACCTTTTTTTTTAAAGAGAGAGACTGTAAGACAGAGGTGCCAAACTGGCAATCTTGCAGATGATTCAAGTTAATGACGTGCGAGGTCTTTCGGTTTTTTTTGTTGAAACAGTGGAAGCAGCCTGAATAGGTATAGCCAGCTCTCACAGATGCAGATTTCTGGGTTTTTTTTTCTTCAGTAAATCAGAAGCTGTTTGGGGTCTCAAAAGAGTTGGAGCTTCAGTGAATGTCTCTTGGCTACTACACTCAGTTTTCTCCCGATTTTTGTTACTCCTGGGCTGGAGAACACTGCGTAAGATTTGGTGTCTGAATTTGTCTTTTTGCCTAAGGGATGTGTTTGTGGGATGTTGCTAAATTGGGACAGTTAATTAATAACAGGTACTGTATCTACTATTCGCATACTATTAGTTTTCCAATAGTTAAGTTATTATATAAATTCCTTTTTCTGTTGTTTGTATTTTCACCATAATGTTTGAATAACTTTTGTTTATTACTCAACTACATTAACTAGCTTGACCAGTCACATCACATCTGGAACACGGCACTTCACATCTCCCTTTAAAATAAGGGAAAGTTGGGTCTAGGCTACCTTCTTAAAACATTTTGAGGGGGCCTGATCAGGTCTAGTCCATAACAAATTGGGGGCTCTTGCTGAGATCGATATGTGTAATTCCAAATTAGGTTTAGGGCTGTTGGACTCAAAGGCAGCAAGTGGTGTTCGTGACTTTTGTTTTGAGAGTTGAATTTGTTTGATTTACAAAGGGTGTGCCTTGGGTAGTAGTGGCTCTTTCAGTCACTAAGAATTTTCTGACAGTGGAAGAGACGACTCTGGGAATTTTACAAAAAATGAGCAAGGCAAAGCTGTTGGAATTGGCAGACAAACTGGAGTTGGGGTTGTTTGGGTCTGAGAGAAAAGGGGAGGTAATTCCAGCAAATAGCTTGACATTTAAAATTGATGGAAATGCCGTCAGAATCTTTGGAGATGGCTAGAATTCAACTGCAAATGATGCAGCTTGAATTAAGTAGAGGCAAAGGGAAAAAATAGCCCTGGCAGATCTAAGAGAGTAAAGAAAATGAAACAGTTTGAATTACGATTAAAAGCAGAGGAATAAGGGGAGTGGAAGGCCCTAGCAGAAGAAAGAGAGAAGAGTGACTCGGCATGGGAGGGAAAGCACGAGAGAGAGAAAAGCAGGAAGAGTGAGAATTTGAACTTCAGATGTTGGCAATTATAAAGGAAAGTCAACTTAAAAGGGCAGAGATGAAGGGAGGATGTAAGCTTAGTGAGGAGGACAGTTATGACCAGCAAACCCATAATAGCCACTGCCCTAGTGGGGATCTATTTAAATATGTCCAAGCATAGCCTAAATTCGACAAGAGGGATGTAGAAGCCATATTCATGTCATTTGAGAAACTTGCTAAACAAATGAAGTGGCCAGTGCCCATGTAGTATTGTTGATCCAAATAAAGTTGCCAGATAGAGTTTGAGGTATTTGCATCACTATCACACAAGGTATCTGGGGTGTATCAGGTGGTCACAAAAGCCATCTCAAGTGCATATGAGCTAGTGCCAGAAGTCTACAGGCAACATTTCAGGAATCTAAGGAGGGGACCATGGTCAAACGTGCATTGAATTTGAAAGAATCAAACAAAGTAATTTTGTTAGGTGGATAATGGCATTGAGAATAGATCAAACACATGATGTTCTTAGAGATGCGATTATTTTCGAGGAGTTCAAAAATTCACTTCATCAAGTAATGAGTATTCATGGAAGAGCAGAGAGTTAAAACAGCAAGATTAGCAGCTGAAATGGTTGATGATTATGAGTTGGATCATAAATCAAAGTTTGGCTTCCAACATCAACCTGAGGGAATTGACGGGGGGAAAAAAAAAAAAAGAGAAATCCTCAGGTGGTCAGGGAAAAGAGATCTCATTGAAGATAATAAAGATAGTTTATCACAGGGTAAAAAGGAAACTCATCCAGGGGAAAGGGAAGTAAAAAAGCTCACGTGTTTTCACTGTGATAAAATAGCCCACATGAAATTGCAGTGTTGTTGGTTTAGAAAAAGCACTGGGAAGACGGAAGTGGGAAAACAGGATAAACCGGTGAATTTTGAAGTGGTGGAGAAAAGTACAGTGGAAGCTAAGAAGCTGCACCAGAATGTACAACCTGGTCAGGGGTTGGTTGCGGAGAAAGTTCCAGATCATTTCAACCATTTATTTGTGAGGGTAAGGTTTACTCACATATGTCAGGTTGAGTAGATAAAGAAATTACAATTTCAATAGATATGAGAGCATGTCAATCTTTGATGTTGACAGATGAGGAGGTATGTAATTCAGAAGGACTACTACCAGAAAAAGTAGTAATATGTGGCATTCAGGGCAAGATAAGAAGTGCTTCATTAGGTAAAGTAAGGTTGGAGTGTCCAGTGAAAAGTGGAGAAGTGATGGTAGGAACGTTGGAGGAACTCTCAGCTCCAGGAATACAGTTTGTCCTGATATACCTGGAATCAGTACTTGTCGACCATATGGATGTGTCCACTAGATTTTCAGAGGCCATTCCATCATGCAATATCATAGCTAAAAGGATTGTCATGGAGATACTTGAATTTTTCACTAGATACAGACTATCCACAGAGATACAATCAGATCAAGGGTCAAATTGTATGTCAAAATTATTCAGGGAATTTATGGACAGTTTAGGAATAAAATAATTCAAATCTATCACATACCAGATTTCTGGGTTTTGGCTTCTCCAGTAAATCAGAAGCTGTTTGAGGTCTCAAGTGAAGCTTCAGTGAATGTCTCTTGGCTGTTACTTTATGAATTTTCTCTTGATGTATCTTCCTCCTAGACAGGAGAATTGCATGTAAAAATCCGAACTTGCCTTTTTGCCTAAGGGATCTGTTTATGGGATGTTACTATATTGGAACAGTTAATTAGTAATAGGTATTGCATCTTTTGTTTGTATTTTAACTATAGTGTTTAAATGAATTGTGTTTTGTTTAATGTTAAGTAGTTTGACCAGTAACATTGCACTTCACATCTATATTTAAGATAAGAAAAAGCACTAGGAAGCACTACCTTAAACTATTTTGAGGGGGTCTGGTCTGGTCAATAACACTGATCATAACCCCTTAAAGGTTTTGGAAATATTTAAGGATAAAAATACGAGACTGTTTAGATGCAGCTTATTATTGCAGCCATTCAGTTTGAAAATGCTACACGTTACAGGACAAGAATGTAATTGTTAACGTGTTGTCGTGACTCTGATAAAAGACAGTGGCATTTGGCAGCAGGAAAAGAATGGACTGTAGTAGAGAAAGTTTAAGAGTCAATTTAGTGTATGATAGCATAAGACTAAAGGGTTTTAAAAATGAAGCCATCTTTGCATATTGATGCTTCATTTTTTAATGGGGGAGGTGTGATGATACTGTGGCTTTAGGAGGTGTATTTTGTCCTTCTTTTCGAAATGAAGAATAGTTGAGACAGAGCTGCTAAGCAGTCTGCTCCAAAGCCAATAAAATGAACAGCATGTGAAGCCATGATATTTTCTCTGTTGGAACAATAGCCTGAATGGGTGAGGTCAAGCTCACACAGAACCAGCACTTTTTTTTTTTAAAAGTTTCAGCCTTCAGTAGCAGTTGCTGGGGTCTTGAAGCTGAATGCGGAAGCTCTTATTCCCCTCTCCCTCACAGCTAAAAGCTGAGGTTCTCGTCCTGCTGCTAGAAATGCATGTAAGACAATCCATTTTACTGAATTTGCCTTTACGAAGGGTATTTTTATGGCATGTTACTACTTTGGAACAGTTAACTAGTAATAGTTTTTATATGTATATTAAATAAACATGGGTTAGATTAAAATGTAGATGGGTGGGTTGGTAAGTTTGCAGACAATACAAAGATCGGTAGAGTTGTGGATAGTGTAGAACGCTGTCAAAGGATACATTGACATATAGATCAGTTGCAGATATGGGTGTTGAAATGGCAGATGGAGTTTAATCTGGGTAAGTGTGAGGTGCTGCCTGGATTAAAGGGTACAAACCACAAAAACTCGGATTGTTTTCTCTGTAGCGGTGGAGGCTGAGGGGAGATACGTTAGAAGTTTATAAAATTATGAGATGCATAGATTGGGTTGACAGTCAGAATCTTTTTCCCAGAATTTAAGATATCTAATACTATGGGGCATAAGACAGAGGAGCAGAAATTAGGCCATTCGGCCCATCGAGTCTGCTCTGCCATTCAATCATGGCTGATAAGTTCCTCAACCCCATTCTCCTGCTTTCTCCCCATAACCCATGATTCCCTTGATAATCAAGAACCTATTTATCTCAACCTTAAATGTACTCAATGACCTGGCCTCTACAGCCTTCTGTGGCAGTGAATTTCATAGATTCACCACCCTCTGGCTGAAGAGGCTTCTCCTTATCTCTGTTCTAAAAGGTCTTCCCCTTTACTCTGAGGCTGTGCCCTCGGGTCTTAGACTCTCCTACCAATGGAAGCATTTTCCCCCAACATCCATTTTGTCCAAGCCATTCAATATTCTGAAATTTTCAATTGGTTCCCCCTCAGCCTTCCAAACTCCAATGAGTATAGTCCCAGAGTCCTCAAACGTTCCTCATATGTTAAGCTTTCCATTCCTGGGACCTTTCTCGTGAACCTCCTCTGAAACCGCTCCGGGGCCGGAACATCCTTCCTGAGATATGGGGCCCAAAACTGCACACAATATTCCAAATGTGGCCTGACCACAGCCTTATAAAGCCTCAGTAGTACATCACTGCTTTTATATTCAAGTCCTCTCAAAATAAATGCCAACATTGCACTTGCCTTCCTGACTACTGACTCAACCTGCAAGTTTACCTTGAGAGAATCCTGGACTAGAACTCCCAAGTCTCTTTGCACTTCAGACTTCTGAATTTTCTCCCCATTTAGAAAACAGTCCATGCTTTTATTCTTCTTGCCAAAGTGCATAACTTCACACTTTCCCATGTTGTGCTCCATCTGTCACTTCTTTGCCCACTCTCCCAACCTGTCCAAATCCTTCTGCATCCTCCCCACATTGTCAATACTACCTGTCCCTCCACCCATCTTTGTATCATCTGCAAACTTAGCCAGAATGCCCACAGTTCTTTCATCTAGATCATTAATGTACAAAGTGAAACGTTGTAGTCCCAGCACGGACCCTTGCGGAACGCCACTTGTCATCAGCTGCCATCCTGAGAAAGACGCCTTTGTCCCTACTCTCTGCTTTCTGCCAGACAGCCAATCTTCTAGCCATGCTAGCACCTTGCCTCTAACACAGTGGGCCCTTATCTAACTCAGCAGCCTCCTGTGTGGCACCTTGTCAAAGGCCTTCTTGACGTACAGGTAGACAACATCCATTGGCTCTCCTTAGTCTACCCTGCTCATTACTTCCTCAAAGAATTCTAGCAGATTTGTCAGGCATGACCTCCCCTTGACGAAACCATGCTGACTTTGCCCTATTTTACTATACACTTCCAAATATTCAGCAACCTCATCCTTTACAATGGACTCCAAAATCTTACCCACAACGAGGTTAGGCTAATTGGTCTGTAATTTTCTGTCTTTTGCCTTACTCTCTTTTTAAACAAAGGTGTCACGTTAGCAACTTTCCAGTCCTCTGGGACCCTCCCTGACTCTAGTAATTCCTGAAAGATCACCACTAACGCTTCCACTATCATGCATTTAAGGAGACAGGGACGAGCCCAAAGGAGACATGAGGGGCAGGTTTTCTACAGACAGTGGCAGGAGTGTGGAACTCACTGCCAGGGTAGTAGTGGAGGCAGATACAATAGGGGCATTCACGGGACTTTTAGATAAATGCACGAATATGCAAGGAATTGAGGGATATTGACCAAGGGCAGGCAGAAGGGATTAGTTTCATTTGGCTTCACGTTCGGCACAATATCATGGGCCAAAGGGCCCATTCCTGTGCTGTACAGTTCTATGTTCTACATGTTATCTTGTTAAACATTTCAATAGTTATAGTTAGGCCAATTCTTTTATTTTCTTTAATCCGTACTCTAATTGTATCATAGAATTCCTGCATTGTAGAAGTAGGCCATTCAGCCTATTGACTTCACACCGACCTCCGAAGAGCATCCCACCCAGATGTACCCCATGACCTCATCCCTGCATTTCCCATGGCTAATTCAGTTAACTTGCACATCCCTGGACACTATGGCAACTTAGCATGGCCAATCCACCTAATCTGCACATCTTTGGACTGTGGGAGGAAACCAGAGCACCCGGAGGAAAACCACGTAGACACGGGGAGACTATGCAAACTCCAATAGACAGTCCTCCGATGGTGAAATTGAACCCAGGTCTCTGGCACTATGAGGCAGTAGTGCTAACTCCACAATGCCCTAGCATATGATTAGTGTGTTTTCTTTCAAAAGAAAGTGAGCCCCAGGGTCTCAAGCTGTTTACTTTATTAGCTTTGGAGAAGACTGCTACGCATCTCTGTCTCAACCTTTCTTCATTTAAAAAAAAAAGGACAAAATACACCTCTTAAAGCCATAGTATCGTTAAAAGACGATTTCTCACACACATAGCCACACCGACTATCCCTGATAGTCCTTGCCTCTCTAAATGCATGTAAATCCTATCTTTCAGAAACCTCTCCAACAACTTACCCAGTACTGACGTCTATAGCTTGCACACTACTTCTTACAGCTTTTCTTAAATAAAGGCACAACATTAGCCACTCTTCAGTCCTCCACCACCTCACCTGTAAATATAAATGATACAAAGATCTCTGCCAGATGCCCCGCAATTTATTCTTTAGCTTCCCACAATGTCTAGGATACAATTGATCACGGCCTGGACAATTATCCACCTTTATATATCTTAAGACTTCCAGCAACTCCTCCTCTATAATATGGACTGTTTTCAAAACATCAATGTTTATTTCCCTGATTTCCCTGACCTCCATGTCTTTCTCCCCAACAAAAGCTAATGCAAAATATTTGTTTAGTATCTCTCCCATCTCCCAAGGTTCCACATGTGGGCAATCGTATTGAACTTTAAGGGGCCCTATTCTCTCCCTGGTTATACTTCTGGTCTTAACGTACTTGTAGAATCTCTGTGGATTATCTTTAACCTTATCCGCCAAGGCTCTTGCATAACACCTTTCAGCCCCCCTGATTTCCCTCTTAAGAGTGCCCTTACACCCTTCAAGAGATTCACTTGATCCCTGTTGTCTATACCTAGTATATACCTGCCTTTCACATTTGACCAAAGCTTTTTTATTCATCCATCAATCCCTACTTTTACCAGCTTTACCCTTCACTCTAAAGGACGTAATGCCTCTGAACTCTTGTTATCTCACTTTTGAAAGTTTATCTCACTCCCACTTGCCAGTCCTCCCTTCACCGGCCAACAGACTACCCTACTCCAGCTTTGAAAGTTCCTGTCTCCTACCAACTAAATTTGCCCTACTCAAATTCCAGACTTTAAATTTTATACAAAGGTGTACCTTTCTCCATAACTATTTTAAAACTAATAGACTTATCATCACTGGCCCCAACGTGCTCCTCACTAACTCTTCAGTCAATTGGCCTGCCTTAGTTCACAAGAAAATATCAACAGTACCTACTAGAGAAGGAACAAAATGTGATCAAGATAATTTTCTTGAACACATTTAACGAATTCCTCACCATCCAAGCCCTTAATAGTACAGCAGTCCCAGTCTACGTTTGGAAAGTTAAAATCCTCTACTATTACAACTCTTATTTTACAAGATCAGCTCTCTCTAAATATTTGTTCCTCATTTTCTGCTGAGTACAGGGGTGCACTTTTGAGTAATTTTGTGTACTTTAATTTGTTTTTCTTTTGTCATGTTTTGCTGGGTTTACCTTCTATCTAATCTTCTGACCTCCCAATAATCTTTGCAGAATTGAACACTTTTTCTTTCAATTTCCTACTACCTTGAAATTTACAATTATAAAATTCTTTTTATCAGTTTGACACACTAATGCTTCAGCACGTCAGAGGACCAAGCAAATCCCTTCTCACATACAGTAAAAGGCATCTCCCATGTAGGAGATTGTTCAGTTTCCAACTGAGATAGATACCTGAATCCTTCTTCACACTTCCCACATTTCCCTACTGTGACTGCATTTATGTTTTGATAGGCCAGATGATCAGTTGAACCCTCGTCTACACACAGAGCCCATGTATGGTTTCTCAAAGACAAAAACAGAAGGTGAATATCTGTATGCAACCAGCTCCACCAACTTCTCAAGGACAGCTAGGGATAGCCAAAAATGCTGGCCAGTCAGCAATGCCCATGTCCCATGAGTAACTAAAAACAAACCTCAGCCAGAACTCAGTCAGCTCTTCCAAATTTTCTACATCCACCACATAGAAGACCTAGGCTACATGGTCTATGTGGAAAGCAGCACTTTCCAAATTCGCCTTCAAGTCACAATGTTCTGACCTGTTCTGACAGTACTGGATGTCAGAGATCCAGCAGACAGCTCATAATAGCTGTTAATATGCACAGATCTCTGAAGGTGGCAAAATTTTATTGCCAGAGCAATTTGCAAAATAATATGATTTGAGCCAAGTAAAGAGAAGTATTGGGTAGTCAAGTACAGAACAGATACTGATCCTCCAAAACATTCCCCCTTTGACATCCCAATCAGGACTAGTCAGGTAAGTGGAGTTGAAGCCACCTGGGCCAATTAGCATGCTTCTGTGTGGTAATGACTATAACTCATTTTGGCAGACTTATCTAATAACTTAATCCCTTGAGTTAAGGTATCACTCCAGTAAATCTGCTCTACCTTTCTTCTAAGGTCAATAACAGTCTGTTCTTCCTCAAGTGTGGTCCCTGAGTTGAACACTTATTCCAGGTGAGGTCTAACTTGGATTTGGTATATCTTGTTGCTCTTTCAGTCACAACCATACCTGAAATATGTTCCCACGGAAAAGTCTTTCTTTCTTCCATGGTCAAAGATCGATGATAGTCAGATTCAGATAAATCGAATGACACTGTTGGATGTTGACATCGTTTTTGTTTTCGACTTTCCAGTTTGCAAATTCTTCTCATTTAACATCCTGCAAAAAAGGAGTTTACAAAAAAAAAATCACTGTCAATCTAAGAAAGAAATTGGAAAAGTCACACACTTATCTTGGTTTGAGTTTGCTCTGTGTAAATGCTCCTCTTCAGACCTCCAAACACTTGCCCTGAGGCCGCGGACATTTGCCCATTTGCTGCAAATGCTGGACCGAGAATTTAACTCAAATCCACAGCGTACACTGAGTATTTCTGTAATATTCCAGCCCACACCGACTCCACCTCCCTCTCCTTTCCCCTCCTGCTCTCACCCAGATCTTGCAGCGGCGCAGCGCCTGCGCATAACCATGGCTGCGTGAGGAGGCGCTGGCCCTGCCCCCTCCGTTCGCTCCGACTGGTTGGAGGACCGCCGCCATACCACTTCTCCGATTGGTCCAAAGCTGCCATCAATCTGCCAGTCCCCATGGTGAGCCGTTTCAATGCTGGAAAGGGCGGGGCTGGAAGTGGTCAAGCCCCCAGACAAAATATTCAGGGAGAATCCACAGACAGTATCTACTTCTAATGGCCATCAAATCAAGAAGTGGATATTGGGTTCGTGGAAGGATTTTAATTCACGTTTAGCCAGTCGCTATTTCACAAGGGGATCTTATTCGATCATTCATAACAATCAATTAGAGTCAGTAATGACAACTTAAGGGGAAAATCATAGTGACGGAAAATCATAGTATTAGAATATGTTGAGGAGGTAACGAGCAAAATAGACAAAGTGGAAGTAGACGTCATGTTTTTGGATATTTTAAACGTGTTCCACAGCAAGCCGCACGTGGTTATTTAGTTAGAAAGGATTACGGTATTGGCGGTTGTGTATTAGCATGGAGACAGAATTGGGTAAAGAATAGTAGCAGATAGAGATATGGGAGCAGGATGTAACCACTTTTGTGGATGACACAGACATCAGTAGGAAGACGAATCATAAGGCTGACAGAGTCTACAGAAGGCTATCAACAGGTTATGAGAGTGGGTAACAACTTGGCAGATGGAATATAAATGCACTTTAGCAGAATGAATAAAGGAGCTCGACATAATTTAAATGGGGAAAGACTTCAGAAAGCTGCAGCACAGAGGGATTTGGGATTGTCATGCATAAATCACAAAAAGCTAAATGCAGATTTAGCAGAGAATAGGGAAGACAAATGCAATGTTTGTCTTTACTTCAAAAGGAATAGAGCATAGAAATAAGGATGCCTGATAAAACTAATTGGACATTAATTTGACCACAGCTGGAATGCAGTGAACAGTCTTGTCTCCTTGTTTGAGATATTTTGGCATTAAAGGCAGTTCATATACCTTTTATTAGTTAGGTAGTGAATTTGCTTTTGAACACTGCTCTGTTATTCAATTAGATCATGGCTAATTTGATAATCCTCTATGCCATTTTCCTGCCTTTGTGCCATAATCTTTGATTCCTTAACTAAAACTCTATTTCAGCTTGAATATACTAAATGAATAAGCTTCATCAGCCCTCCTACAGATTCATAATGCTCAGAGAGAAGAAATTTGTCCTCATCTCTGTCCTCACTGTAAAATGCTTAGATAATACCTCTCATCCTAGACTCTCCTGCAAGGGAAATCAACCATTCTTACAAACCCCCTAAGAAAATTGTATGTTTCATAAGGACATCTCTCATTCTTCGAAATGTCAACGAGTACAGGCCTAAATTATTCAGTCTCTCCTCATATTAAAATAACAAGACTTCTTTACTGTTATACTTCATTGCTTTTGAAAGAAGGGCAAAAAATCAGTTTGCTTCCCTATCACCTGAACTTGGATGCTCACTTTCTATGGTTTACATAGGACTGAAATCTCTCTATCTGCAGTTCCTACAGCCGTTCTCTAATTGGCATTTAATTCCTCTACCTCCTGCCCAAAGTGTGTCACCTCACATTTTCCCACATTATATTTTTATCTGCCATTTACTTGCCCAGCCTAACCTGCTAATATCTCTGCATGCTCTGCCATTCTCAGTACTTATGTCCCACCTATTTTTGTCTCATGCATAAACTTGACTTTGATACAATTACTTCCCTAATCCGAGTTAGTCACAGACATTGTAAATTACTGCGGTCAGTACTGATTCCAGTGGTAATGCACTACTTACAGGTTGCCATCCTGAAAATGCCCCATTTATCGCAACTTAGTCTTCTACTGGTTGGCCAATCCTTTATCAATGCTAATATATTACCTCACTACCATGGGCTGTTGTCTTATTAAATAGGCTACTGTGTAATAACTTATCAAATAACTTCTGGAAATCCAATTATATTACGTTTACTGCTGCCCATTTATCTATCCTGCTTGTTACCTCCTCAAATTCTAATAAATCTTTCAGGCGTGATTTCCATTCATGAAGCCATACTATCTCTGCTAGATTTTCTAATATGTTTCTAAAGGCTCTGCTATTCGACTGTTTTGAATGGACTGTAAGATTTTTTCAAGTACAGATGTTAGGCCAACTAGCTTTGCTTACCTAACTTTCTTTCTCCCGTTCCTTTTTTTGAATAAGAGTCGAATATATGTAGTTTTCCAATCCTCTGTGTCTTTTCTAGATTTAAAGGATACTTCAAAGGATTACTGGTGCATCCATTAACTTTTCTTTTTATTTGATTTATCTGTTTGATTTGATTTATTGTAGTCATGTGTACCTCAGTACAGTGAAAAGCTTTGTTTGTGAGCAGTACAAGCAGATAACATAAGAACATAAGAACTAGGAGCAGGAGTAGGCCATCCGGCCCCTCGAGCCTGCCCCATCATTCAATAAGATCATGACTGATCTTTTTGAGAATCAGCTCCACTTACCCACCCGCACAGCATATCCCTTAATTCCCTTACTGTTCAAAAATTTATCTAGCCTTGCCCTAAAAACATTCAGCGAGGTAGCTTCAACCGCTTCACTGGGCAGGGAATTCCACAGATTCACAACCCTTTGGGTGAAGAAGTTCCTCCTGACCTCAGTCCTACATCTGCTTCCCTTTATTTTGAGGCTATGCCCCTGAGTCCTAGTTTCACCTGCTGGTGGAAACAACCCCCGCTGCCTCCACCTTATCTATTCCCTTCATAATCTTATATGTTTCATTAAGATCTCCCCTCATTCTTCTGAATTCCAATGTGTATAATCCCAGCCTACTCAATCTCTCCTCATACTCCAACCCTCTCACAGGAAGCAAGGACATACAGATCATAGGGTTCTTCGATTGCACTGCACAGGAAGTGCACGAAGCAAGATCAACATTATTTGAAGTTTAAGAGTCTAAACAGTCATTAGTCTAATAACGGCAGGGAAGAAGCTGTTCTTGAACCTTTCGTCAAGCTTCTATATCTTCTGCCTGATGAAAGAGGTTGTACGAGAGCATTACCGGAGTGGGAGGGGTCTTTGATAAAGATGGCAGCCTTTCTGTGGCAATGAGAGGTGTAAATGGAGTCCATGGATGGAAAGTCAGCTTCTGTGATGGTCTGTACTGTGCACTCAACCTTCTGTAGTTTTTTGATGGTCCTGGGCAGAGCAGTTGCAGTACATTATGCATCTGGGTCATTATTCTCCCAGATACTGTGCTTTCTATGGTGCATCAGTAAAGGTTGGTGAGGATCATTATGGACATGCTGAATTTTGTAAGCCAACTAAGGAAGAAGAGGTGTTCTTTTGCATTCTTGATCATCAAATCTATGTGGGAAGTCCAGGAGAGATTGTCGGTTATCATCACTCCCAGGAATTTGACATTTTCAACCCACTCAGCCTCAACTCCATTGATCTGGGTGGGGGTGTGTTCCCCTCCTTTCTTTCTGAAGTCAATGATCAGTTCTTTAGTTTTGCCAACATTGAGAGAGAGGTTGTTATTATTGCACTGTGTGACCAAGCCCTCAATCTCCTTTCTGAATTTCGACTCCTCTTTGTTTGATATCCATCATACTACAGTGGTGTCATCAGCAAAATTTTAGATGGCACTCCTTCCGAATTTTGCTACAGTCTTGAGTGTACAGGGAGTACAGTTTGGGGCTGAGAAGGGTTATTGTGGAGAAGATGCCGTCATCTACCTTCACTGATTGCAGTCTATGGGTCAGGAAACTGAGGATCCAGTTGCAGAGGGCGGAGCTGAGGCCTGGGTCGTTTGAGTTTTGAGATCATTTTAGAGAGGATTATGGTGTTGAAGGTGGAGCTGTAGTCAATGAGTAGGAATCTAATGTAGGTACCCTTGTTATCCAGGACTCTCCACCAATTGCTTTAATATCCCTGGATGCAACCCATTAGATTCAGGAGACTTGTTATCTTTCAGCGCCATTAGTTCCCCTAGTACTTTATCTCTTCTGACATTATTTTGTTTCACATTATTATTTCATCAGTCTCATTCTCTAAGAAGCTTATGTTCACTTTGGTTTCTCTTTTTTTTTTACATATTTAAAGAAGAGCTCTCCATCTTGATGTTACTTGCTTGTTAACCCTCATAGTTTATTTTCTCACTATTATTCTACAGTGATTGGTTGGATTTGGAAACATTCTTCATCTTCTGTCATACCACTAATCCTTGCCAATTTGTCTGTTTTTGCTTTCAGTTTGATGCTATCCTTAACATCTCTGGTTAATCCTGGTTGTCTTATCCCCATCCTGATTCTTTATTCTAATTGGTCAGAAATCACACAACACCAGGTTATAGTCCAACAGGTTTATTTGAAAACACAATCGTTCCAAGCCTCACTATTTCTTCAGGCGTTACTCATGTTGTGGCAAACATGATGCCAAGTGAAACCAGTCCCTTCCACCTGCATTTGGTTCATATCCCTCAATTCCTTGCATATGTGTGTGCTATCTAAAAGTGCCACCCATAGCTGTGCATTTCAGACTCCTACCACTGTCTGTGTAAAAAAACCTTGCCCCTCACGTTTCTTTTGAACTCTCCCACCTCACCTTAAATGCATGCCCCCTAGCATTAGACATTTCAATTCTGGGGACAAAAATTCTGACCGCCAAACCCATCCATGCATCTAATAATTTTATAGACTTCTACCAAGTGTCTCCTCAGCCTCCACTGCTCCAGAGAAAACAACCCAAGTTTTTCTAACCTCTCCTTATAGCCCATATTGTTTAATCCAGGCAGCACCTTGGTAAACCTTTTCTGCACCCTCTTCAAACCCCCCACACTCTGCCTGTCATGTTGTGACCAGAACCAAACGCGATATTCTGTGTGGCCTAACCAAAGTCTTAGAAAGCTGCAACATCACATCCTGACTCTCATACTCAATTCCCCAGCCAATGAAGGCAAACATGCCATATGCCTCCTTTACAACCCTATCTAATTGCGTTGCCACTTTCAGGGAGCTGTCGACTTGAACCCCAAGATCCCTCTGTACATCAATGCTGTTCAGAGTCCTGCCATTAACTGTATACTTTTCCTTAACATTTGATCTCACAAAGAGCAGCACCTCACACTTACCTGGACTAAACTCAATCTGCCATTTCTCCACCCATATCAGCAACTGATCTATATCCCGCTGTATCCTTTGACAGCTTTCAACACTATCTGATCTTTGAATCGACTGCAAACTTACTAACCCACCCATCTATATTTTCATCCGCATCAGTTTATATCAAACAGCAGAGGGTCCCAGTACAGATTCCTGCAGAACGCCACTAGTCAATAACCTCCAGCCAGGAAAACATCCTTCCACCACTACCGTCTGTCCTCTACAGGCAAGCCAATTCTGAATCCATGAAGACAAATCACCATGGATCCCAAGGATCTTAGTCTTCTAGATGAGCTTACCACGAGGAGCCTTGTCGAAAACCTTACTAAAATCCATGTAAACAACATCCACTGCTCCAATCTCATTGATCACCTTTGTCACCTCCTCGAAAAATGCAATCAAGTTAGGAAGACATAACCTGCCCTGCACAAAGCCATGCTGACTGTCCCTAATTAGGCCATGCTTTTCCAAATGTGCATAAATCCTATCTCTAAGAATTCTCTCCAAAACTTGCCAACCACCAATGTGAGACTCACCAATCTATCGTTTCCTGAATTATCCCTATTAGCCTTCTCGAAGAGAGGAACGACATTAGTTATTGGATAGATGATTTTAACTTCCCCTGTATTGACTGGGACTCACTTTGTGCTCGGGGCTTGGATAAGGCAGCATTTGCAAGGACTGTTCAAGAGGGTTTCTTGACACAGTATGTAAACAGTCCAACTGGGGAAGGGGGTTATATGGGACCTGGTTCTGGAAAATGAGCCCAGCCAGGTGAATGAATATCCAGTGGAGGAGCATTTCGGGAGTAGTGAACAGAATACCAAGTTTTATAATACTCACGGATAGTGATAACAGCAGACCTTGGGTAAGGGTGTTAAATTGGGGTAAGGTGAACTACAACCATATTAGACAGGAACTGGAGAATTTTCATTGGAGTCTGCTTTTTGAGGGAAAATCCACATCGGATGTTTGGAGTACTCCAAACCGGAGTTGATAAGAGCTCAGCAGCAACCCATTCCTGCAAGAATGAAGGATAGGTGTGGAAATTTACGTTAACCTTGGATAACCAGGGATGTTACTACCTTGCTCAAAAAGAAAAAGGAAGCATACGTAAGGTCTAGGAGGATGGCAACTGACAAAGCCCTAGTGCTATAGAAGGGAAATAGGAAAGGACTTAAACAAGGAATTAGAAGGGCTAAAAGAGGTCACGAAAAGTCACTAGCAAACAGAATTAAGGAGAATCTCAAAGTTTTTTACACATGTCTAAAAAGGAAAAAGGTAGCCAGGGAAAGGATTTGCCCACTCAGTGACAAAGGAGGGAATCTACGAGTGGAGCCAGAAGAAGTAGGTAATGTCCTAAACACATACTTTGTGTTGGTTTTCATCAAAGAGAAGGAAATGATGATCTCAGGGGAGATCAAATTTCTAAGCCAAGTTGCTATCAAAAAGGGAGGGGTGTTGACTGTCTTAAAAAGTATTAAGGTAGATAGGTCTCCAGGTCCTAATAGGATGTATCCGAGTCAAGAGGAGAAATTTCTGGAGCATTGACAGACATCTTTGTATTCTCTTTAGCCACAGGTGAAGTCCCAGAGGACTGGAGAATAGCCAATGTAGTCTCATTTCTTAAGAAGAGTAGTAAGAATAACACAGAAAATTTCAGGCCTGTGAGCCTCACATTGGTGGTAGGGAAACTATTGGAAAAGATTCTCAGGGACAAGATCTGTATACATCTAGAAACAACTAAAATTATTAGCAATCAACAGCATGGTTTTGTGCAGGGGACGACATGCCTCAAACTCCCCCAGTTTTTTGAGGAGGTGTCAAAGATGATTGACGAGGGAAAAGCGGTTGATGTTGTCTACATAAACTTCAGTAAAGCCTTTGACAAGGTCCCTTATGGCAGACTGGTACAAATGGTGAAGTCACATGGTATTGGTGTGAGCTGGCAAGATGCTTCGTCAATAGGAGTCAGAGGATAGCAGTGGAAGGATGCTTTTTGGAATGGAGGGTTGCAACTAGTGGTGTTTCACAGGGATCAGTGATGGGACGTCTGTTGTTCATGGGCTACATAAATGATTTGGAGGAAAATATGGCTGGTCTAATTAATAAGTTTGCGAACGATACAAAGATTGGTAGAATTTACAGATGGTGAGGAGGACAGTCAGAGGATACAGCAGGATATAGAGCAGTTGGAGGCATGGGCAGAAAAATGGCAGACGGAGTTTAATCCAGACAAATGTGAGTTGAGACAACATGGTATAGAGCTGGATGAACACAGCAGGCCAAGCAGCATCTGTGGAGAGAAATCCGTTCATATTCTGGGTTGAGTGACCCTTCTTCAGAATGCATTCTGAGTTCTGACAAAGGGTCACTCAACCCAAAACGTTAACTCTGATTTTTCTCTACATATGCTGCCAGACCTGCGGAGCTTTTCCAGCATTTTCTATTTTTGTTTATAGAATTTTAGTTAGGCAACACTTGGAATATTGCATACAGTTCTGGTCACTACATTACCGGAAGGATGTGAATGATTTGGAGAAGGTACAGAAACGGTTTACCAGGATGTTTCCTCGTATGGGGGATTTTAGCTATGAAGAAAAGTTGGATAGACTGGGTTTGTTTTCACTAGAATGCAGGAGATTGTGGGGCGATCTGATCGTTTATAAGATTGTGAATGGTATGGATAGAGTGGAAAGTGTAAGGCTTTTTTCCCCAAGGTGGAAGGGTCAATTACTAGGTGACATAGGTTCAAGGTGCGGTTGGTGGGGGGCGCAAAGGGGAGGAGAATTTAAACGAGATGTGTGAGGCACCTTTTTCAGTGCCTGGAACATATTGCCGGAGGACATAGTGAAAACGGACACAACAGCAGTGTTCATGAAGCACTTGGACGAATATATGAATAGGAAGGGAGTACAGGGATCCTGTAAGTTTTATTTGGAAGGGCAAAATGTGTTGGCACAGGCGAGGAGGGCCATAGGGCCTGTTCTTGTTCTGTATTGTTCTTTATTGTTATTGTTACTTGATGTTTAATGTACAAAGTACTGAACCTTAAAGAATTAACTGCCACCAAATTCATAAAAACACACTTCACGCTGGTGCCAATATCAACTGTCCTCAAACATTACACTAAACCTAGGCACTTTTGGGCAAGTCCTCCTCCTTCACAGCATAAAGCCAGATTGGTTTTACCATCTTTATCTATCACTAAATAGGTTAGTCTTGACATGACCTGAGCAAAGGACTCGTACTGCTGTATGCCTAGGAATCGCAATAAGGTGTTGTTCATCTCCAGCTATTTCCCATGTGGATCCAAACTGAAATTAAAGTATGGTGGTTTGGAGTCTCCTGTCGATTCCTTTATATCCTCATTAAGATGTCTATACTGATCACGTTCTCTACCCACTTTTCCAATGCCTTCTTCTCATCTTCGGACCGAACAGTTACATCTACTACCATTGTCACTTGTCCTTTCTTAATAATTAAGTCTGGCCTTCCAAAGTGACCAGCCTTTGTCTTCCATCCATGGTTCAGTGAATGTTGTCCAACCGTATTGGGCATTGTTGTGATTTTTACATAGAACATAGAACGTAGAACAGTACAGCACAGCACAGTACAGGCCCTTCAGCCACGTTGTTGTGCCAATCTTTTACCCTAAACCTAAGGTCTATCTAATCTCCACCCCTATCTTATACTATCATCCATATGCCTATCTAAGTGCCACTTAAATGCCTCTAATGAAGCCGACTCCACTACCTTCTCCGGCATTGCATTCCACGCCCCTACCACTCTCTGAGTAAAGAACCTACCTCTGACATCTCCCCTATGTCTACCTCCACTCACTTTAAAACTATGCCCCCTCGTAATAGCTACCTCCACCCTCGGAAAAAGTCTCTGGCTGTCCACTCTATCTAGACCTCTGATCATTTTGTACACCTCTATCAAGTCACCTCTCATCCATCGTCATTCTAAAGAGAAAAGCCCTAGTTCATTAAACCTTTCTTCACAAGACCTTCCCTCCATTCCAGGCAACATCCTGGTAAATCTCCTCTGCACCTTTTCCAACATTTCCACATCTTTCCTGTGATGAGGCAACCAGAACTGGACACAATACTCCAGATGTGGCCAAACCAGGCTTTTGTATAGCTGAAGCACAACTTCACGGCTTTTGAACTCAATCCCTCTATTAATGAAAGCTAACACACCACATGCCTTCTTAATAACTCTATTCATCTGGGTGGCAGCTTTCAGGGAACTGTGGACGTGAACCCCAAGATCCCCTGCTCCTCCACACTGCCAAGAATCTTTCCGTTAACCCTGTATTCTGCTTTCAAGTTTGTCCTTCCAAAATGAATCACCTCACATTTTTCAGGGTTAAACTCCACCAGCCACTTCTCAGCCCAGCTCTGCATCCTATCAATGTCCCTTTGTAACCTAGAACAGCCCTCCACATTATCCACAACTCAACCCACCTTCGTATAGTCCGTGAAAATACTAATCCACCCTTCCACTCCTACATCCAAATCATTTACAAAAATCACAAACAGAAGAGGACCCAGAACAGATCCTTGTGGTACACCACTCGTAACTGAGCACCATGTTGAATATTTTTCATCCACTACCACCCTTTGTCTTCTAAGGGTCAGCCAATTCTGAATCCAGTCTGCCACACTTCCCCCATACCATGCCTCCTTACTTTCTGCATGAACCTACCATGGGGAATCTTATCAAACACCTTACTTAAATCCATGTATACCATATCCACTGCTCTACCTTCATCCACGTGTTTGGTCACCTCAAAGAATTCAATAAGGTTTGTGAGGCATGATCTACCCCTCACAAATCCATGATGACTATCACGAATCAAACTGTGCCTATCCAAGTGATCATAAAACCTATCTCTCAGAGCCCTTTCCAAAACTTGCCCACCACTGAAGTAAGACTAACTGGCCTGTAATTTCTGGGGTTATCCCTATTCCCTTTTTTGAACAAGGGAATGACTTTTGCCTCTTTCCAATCTTCCGGCCCTATACCCGTGGACAGTGAGGACGAAAAGATCATCTCCAAAGGCCCTGCGATCTCTTCCCTCACTTCCCATAGAATCCTTGGATAAATCCCATCAGGCCCGGGGGACTTACCTATCTTCAGGCTTCTCAAAATTCCTAGTACATCCTCCTTACTAACATCGACCTCCTCTTGCCTACCTGCCTGTTTCACACTGTCCTCTTCTACAACTAGGTCCCTCTCAGTTGTGAATACATATTTTTATTTTTGATGTGTTTTTAACAAATGGACGGTTTCCAGATACGTGGGCTAAAGTTTTGAGTGGGGCCTCATAGACAGATATGCACAGACAGCATACGTGGTCTACCTCTTAATAAGACAGTCCTTGTCGGGTATAGATTGCACCACAATAGCAAGATATTGATTAATCTTGACAGTTTGATGTTGCATGATGTTTTGACCCAAGAATTTGAGATCTTATCATATTTATCATTTTCATTTTAATGGGAAGGCAATGGTCTTGTAGTATTATCGCTTGATAATTAATGCAGAAACTCAGCGAATGTGCTGGGAACCCAGGTTCGAATCGGCTGATCGTGGAATTTGAACTCAATCAAAAGACATCTGGCATTAAGAATCTACTGATGACCATGAAACCATTGTTGTCAGAAAAAAACCCATCTAGCTCACTAATATTCTTCATGGAAGGAAATCTGCCATCCTTGCCTGATCTGGCCTATATGTGGCTCCAGACCCACAGCAATGTGGTTGACACTCAACTGCCTCCTGAAGCAGCCCAGCAAGCCAATCTGTTCAAGGGCAGAGAGGGATAGCAATAAATACTGACCAGCCAGCAACACCCATGTCCCATGAGTGAATAAAAAAGTTATAATATTTGATCCCAGATCCCTCTCTCTACAGTTCCATCCATTTTGTCAGTTCCCACTCTCTTCATGCCTTGTAGTTGGTCTGTGGCCTTGCGTCCACTAATATTTGTTTGGAATCAGCTTGACTCTGAGCTCATCTATTTCTGTTGTGGGGTTGCACATCTCTTTCTCTAAGAAGGTCTCAATTTCTTGCAGGACCTTGAACTTGCGTGGTGCGTTCACAGTGTCCAAGTTATTCTTTCAACGGAACAGATTGAGACTTGTATAACTATGTCCATGGATGCCTCCAATCACTCCCATTATTGAATAATTGCATTCAGGATCTGGAGTTCTAGTTTGGCATACCTAGAGCCCCATCTCTGTTTCTAGCCTATAGAAGGCTCTCTATTGTATACGGTGGGACATGTAGAATCTGGTCGTGTTGTGGATTATTAAGTTTACAGAGTGTATTCTGAGATGTTTCACCAAGGATTAAGAGGTAGTACAACCTTGGGTTGTATGCATCTTTAGCAGTTTGATCTTTTGTATTCGTCTGATGGGTCTAAGAGCAGCAGTTTCCAGTTTGGAAACCCAGTGTTTGTGTCTCTCTTCCCAATCTCCTTCAGTGATATCTACCCATGGGTACTGTCAGGGGCCTGTAGAATACTCCCACCTCTTCCCCTTTTTATGTCTTGCTTCCACCTATATGGATTCTACAGGTTCCAATCAAAGGTCATTTCTTCTTAGATCATACTTATTCCATCACAAATCAAAGCTACCCCACCACCCATTCTTTGCTGCCGATCCTTTTCAAAAGTCACATATCCCTGAGTATTCAAATCCCAGCTTTGATCTCCTTGTAACCATGTCTCCGTAATAGTTTTTAGGTCATTGCCGTTAACCTCTATTTGTATCATTAATGCATTTAATTTTCACCAAGGCTGCAATCAAGTTGTGAAGAGTGAGTTTAGTTTTGTCACACAGGATGTCATTTGTGCCTTTGGCAAATGCACTTTCTGGACTGTAATGGAATAGAGTCATAAGAAGAGGGATTTAAACAGGAAAATCTGGGAAAGTTGGGCACAGATTTGGGAGCTGATGAAATGTTTGAGAACTTTAGAGAGGGAAAGTTGGAGATAGGAAAGCAGTTTGCAAGAACAGTGGGAATCAAGGATTTGTTTCTTTGGAGGGAGTGATAACGACAGATTTGAAGTAACCGTCTTTACTGAGGGAAGTTTTAGCAATTTATAAGCAATTGAGAAGTTGTACGGCCAGCTGTTTAGTGGGAATCAAGTTGATGGAGCAAGAGATAGGTCTTGTAACCAGCTTGTGCACTGAGAGGACACAACTCATGGGAGAGCTAAAAAAATGCCTGGAACACTCAGGCAAGGTGGAGATTTAGAGGCAGTCTGACCCAAAGGATGATGTGTGTAAGTGAGTGAGGCAGCTGATCCGATTATCTCAATCTTAGAGACAATGAAGTTCCATGAGCTCCTCACATTTGCTGGAGTTGAGGAGGGAAGAGACAGGGAGAGGGAGTGTGCTTCAGAAGGGACAAATTTAAGTTGGAGAAAAGAAAAACCCTTGATAAATCAGCTTTGTGTTAATCACAAATTTTATTTGCCTTTACCTACAATATTCACATATATAATTGGACTGGAGTCTATTAACACCAGCAGAAACAAACCCCAAAAAACACAGTTCAATTCTGAATGTGATTAACAGCACAATCCAATCATGTGAGCTCAACAGCATTTTAGCAAGTGGGATAACTGAATGAAACCTCTCCCACACTGAGCAGGTGAATGGTCACTCCTCAGTGGTGTACTGTGAAGTTAGGTGATTTCTTGAACTAAGTCTTGCATTGAACTGTATTTTTCAGTGAGAAACCAATGATGGAACACCAGTATAGACATTTAAATAGTTTTTCATCAGTGTGAACACATTGATGGGACAAAAATTCTGAGACTTCTAAATCAGCTGGCATAGCATTAACATTTAAACAGTCTCTCCCCAGCATGAATTCACTAGCACATCAACAGGTTGGATAACAGAGCAAATCCCTTCCAACACTCAGAGTGAATGGTCCCTCCCCAGTGTGACTGTGCCACTGACTTTCCAAATCAGAGGGGGAATTGAATTTGGTCTTCATATTTCTGCAGTTTCACCCAAGTATAACCACACTGTGTCTCAACAGACCAGGCAATCTGCTGATTCCTTGTCCACACAGAAAACATGCATGGTTTCTCCCGTCTGTTTTTCCCTTCCACGTTCAAAATATAATGATATTCAGGTTACAATAAACTGGGTGACTGTCAGATAGTGATGTCATGGTTCAGTTTAGTTTCCTGACTCCTGGTCTTCTCCTTGCATGGTCCTACGAAAATTATTTAAGAAAGAAAAAAAGTGAAAGAGGGAGCCCATAGGACCACAAAGGTAAATTGTGAAATTGTTCTTTGAGGTGAATGAGCCTGGTAATTTGTAAGATCGGCAATAAACTAACGTGACTGTGAAAGTTGTCATAAAAATCCATTGGTTCAGAGAAATAAATTTGCTACCCAGATTAGGTGTCTTAGGGAGTAGGCAGAAACAGAGAGGAAACTAGTGAAGTAGCGGAAATTTATTTTGATAATTCAACCAGAACTCTGACAGAATCTCCCAAGCCCTCAAACTCCATCAGTATGAACGACCAGGGAGCAGTGTATTTGAACAACAAAACATTCAAGTTTGCTCCCAAACACACACTGGCATGACTTGTCTGACACCCAGGATTGGATGAGCAAGAAATTTCCACCCTTTAAATACTGGGAAGACTGAAGCCATTGTCTTCAGTGCCAGCTACAAAATCCACTCCCTCACCACCGATTCCACCCCTCTCTCCAGCAACTGTCTGAGGCTGAACAGGCTGTTGGCAACCACAGTGAAATATTACACCCCATACATCCCTATATTAACAAAGACCGGCTGTTCCCACTTGAGTAATAAAAATGGATGATGTTGGAAATATTCTACAGGTCAGGCACTGTCTGTGGAGAGGGAGAGTAAAACTTTCAGCTCACAACAACCTTCGTCAGAGCTGGGAAAGGCGGATATATCACAAGGTTTAAGCAAGTGAGTAGGAATTGGAGGGGAAAAATGAAGGCTTTGGGATACAGCAGATCCGCTTCAGTAAATTGCTAACTTTACCTCTGCCTCAGCTCAAATGTTTCTAAATCTCTCACCCTTTCCACTGTTACCTCTACTCTGTTCAATGCTGATACCTTCCTGCCTAAACTCCTATGTTCCACCAAATATAAATGGGTAATCATCCAAACATGAATGTCCATGCCAGTACTCTCAAAGCCCTTTTTACTGCCGATCATTTTGCCTATTGATCTATAAAGACTCCTGCTTAAGCAATCCCTCAAATTTTAAAATTCACACCCTTGCTGTCCAGTCTTTTATGTTTTGTCTTGTTTTCTCTATTATGTTCAAAAGTGGTTTCCCAGAAATCACTGTCATCCAGGACAGAAATTCACAACATTGCTTCCTTCTGACTGAGGATGAGTCATAGGATCATAGAGATCTACAGTACACAAAAAGACCTTTCAGCCCATTGTTTCCACACCAGTCAAAGACAACCACCTCTCCGTTCTAATCCCATTTTCCAGCACTTGTCCCAAAGCCTTGTATGCCTTGCTTTCACAAGTGTATACCTAAGTAACATTCGTGCCACAAAAATAGCCAGGATATGACCATTACCAATAAGAAACAATCTATTCATTGCCCTTTGACATTCAATGGTATCTCCATCACTGAATCTCCCACTGTCAATATCCTTGGGGTTACCACAGACCAGAAACTCAAGTGGGCCTGCTACATGAACACAGCGAATACAACAGCAGGTCAGAGGCTAGGAATACTGCAATGAATAACTCACTTCCTGACACCCCTAAGCCTGTCCATCCATAAGGCACAAGTCAGGAATGTGATAGAATACCATCCATTTTTCTGAATGAGCACAGCGGCAACAACACTCAAGAAGCTTGATAGGCATCATATCCACAAGCATCCATTCCCTCCACCACCAACGCTCTGTAGCAGCAGTATGTACTATCTATGTGATGCACTGCAGAAATTCACCAAAGATGCTCAGACAGCACCTTCCAAACACATGACCACTTCCATCTAAAAAGGACAAGGGCAGCAGACACATGGAAACATCACCAATTGCATGTTCCCTTCCAAGCCAATCACCATCTTGACTTGGAAATATATCACTGTTCCGCTGCTATCGCTGGGTCAAATTCCTGGAAATCTCCCCCACTGTTTCCCCCCCCCAACACCAATTCAAATGACATTGTGGGTCAACCCATAGCAGGTGGACTGCAGTGGTTCAAGAAGACAGCTCACCACCACCTCCTCAAGGGCAAGTATGAACAGGCAATAAATGCTGGCCAACCAGTGACACCCACATCCCTTGAATGGTTGAAAAAAATTCTTAGAAGTTATTACCATTTCTGCCTCTGCCACCCTTACAGGCAGTGAGTTCAGATTCCCAACACCCTCTGGGTGAAAAGGTTTTTCTCACATCTCCTTTAAATCTTAAGTGTATTCGTCCTGGTCATTGATCCCTCCATCAAGGGGAAAAATTCCTTCTTGTTGACCACATCTACGCCCCTCATAATTTTATATCTCTCGATTATGTTCCCTCTCAATCTCCTCTGCTCTACGGAAGACAATTCCACTGTGCCTAATCTCTTTTCACAACTGAAATTCTCCAGCCCAGGTAATACCCTGGTTAATCTCCTCTGCATCCTCTCCCGTGCTATCATATCCCTTGCATAATGTGGATTCCAAAACTGCGAACAATAGTCTTGCTGTGCCCTAACCAATATTTTGTACAGTTGCAGCATAACCTCCCAAAATCTGTGTCTTAGCTAATAAGACAACTATCCCATGTGCCTTGTTAACCTTTTTATCTACTTGCTGTGATACCTTAAGGGATTGGTGGACAAGAACACCCAGGTTCCTTTGATTCTTGGTACTTCCCAGGGTCCTACAATTCTGACTGGAAATCTGAGTCAGAAAAATAAACACTCCTCAACCATCACCCTCTGCTTCCTGCCACTGAGCCAACTGTGAATCCAATTTGCCAAATTTCCTTGGATCCCATGGGCGCTTACCTTTGCTATCTCCATGTGGATGATTGACAGTAGTTTCTCCCTGCTGCACCTCACTATTGTTCTCAGAACTCATTTATGTTTCTAGATTCAGTTCTGTCAGCAACATCTCCACCAAAATAAAAGCAAAATAAAAACAGCAGGGACAGAAACAGAGAATGCTTCAAGGAATGAGAAACAAATGACAGGGAATAGAAATAGAGTAGAATCTTAAGGTCGATATGCTTTCTGAAGTGCAAGGGAAATGGAATAACAAGCATGGGGCTGGATGAACACAGCAGGTCAAGCAGCATCATAGGAGCAGGAAAACTTGACGTTTCGGGCCTAAACCCAAATGGAATGCTGTGCAGAAAATTAACATCCTGACTGTAAAAGATCATGTAGGAAAATAAAATTGGTAATTCAGCAGCACATGGTGAAGGAATGGAAAATGGGGAAACCTCGTTAAGCACTGTCGGGAAATACAAGAATAAAATAGTAGGCAGAGCTAAAATATATCTATTATTAGAAACTGAGCAAGTTAGACATGGCAGAAAGAAGATCAATGAGGGCAAAGTTGAAACAGAGCAATGTTGGACATGGATTCAGATTGACAGTAAAGGAACCTCACGAGCTCCGGAGCCAGTGAACATCTCACTTATCACAGAGCACAACACTGAAGTCTTTACCTTGTAGATAAATGGGCAAACATATTCTGAACACAAACCGTCTTCAATTTTAAAGTCTCCCTCCAGAGCCTGCAGTTAGAAACACTGGGGTCAGAGAACAATCTCACAGTTAAGGAAATCCCCAGGGAGCAGGTGATGTCACCATGCAGTTGTTGTTGTATGATGACATCACACCCAGGAACACAGAGCATCTGGGTCTGTGCGAGCCAGAGACACATTGTGAAGGATGGGAAGGTCGCTGAGTGTGAATGGGGTTGAGGAGATTTACCAGAATAGTTCAAGGAACAAGAGATTTTAGTTGGCAAGGTTAATTAAAAAAGAATGAGACTGTTATCCTTGAACCCAAATAATTTGAAGGAGACAATTCTGAAGAAGGGTGACTGGACTCAAAAGACTCATTTTCATTCATTCACGGGATGAGGACATCCCTGCCTAAGACAGCATTTATTGCCTATTCATAATTGCCCACAGGGCAGTTAAGAGTCAACCACATCAGTGGAGTCGCATTTAGGCCAGACCAGGTAAGGATGGCAGTTTCCTTCCCTAAAGGACACTAGTGGACCAGAGATAACACAGTATGGAGCTGGAGGAACACAGCAGGCCAGGCAGCATCAGAGGAGCAGGAAAGTTAATGTTTTGGGTCCTTTCCTGCTCCTCTGATGCTGCCTGGTCTGCTGTGTTCCCCCAGCTCCATACTGTGTTGTCTCCGACTCCAGGATCTGCAGTTCCTACTATCTCTTAGTGGACCAGATGGGTTTTCTTTCCCCCTACAATGGAGAATACATTCATGGCCATCATTCCAGATTTTTAATTAATTCAATTCCATCAACTTTCACAACAGGATTCAAACCCAGGTCCCTAGAACATTTCCTGAGTCTCTAGATTAACAGTCTAGTTTCTCCCCACTGATGCTGCCAGATTTGCTGAATTTGTCCTGCAATTTCTGGTTTGGTTTTCGATTGGAGGGAGATTTGACACAGTTACACAAGATTACGATGCGTTCGGATAACGTAGAATTAAAGTTTTTCCTATTATTTGATCATAACATAAATAAGGGACAGAGGTTTCAGATTTTCAACAAGACCTATAGGAGAGTAGTAAGAAAGATCATTCTTATACAGTGACAGAAAAAGACCCAGAACTCACTACTTACCCTCAAATGTCCTTAATGCCCAGGCTCTGACGAATCGAGGAACACTGTCTGATCTCAATGTGACGATTGGTTTCCGTTTCCCGAATGTAAATCCTCCAGTTGCAACACACACCCCATCCCCGCAATGACAACCAAAAAAGAATCCTTCTTGTCCTCACGTACCACCCCACCAACCTCCGGATCCAACACATCATTCTCCCACACTTCCGCCATCTGCAATCCGACCCCATCACCAAAGATATTTTTCCCTCCCCACCCCTGTCTGCTTTCCGGAGGGACCACTGTCTCCGTGACGCCCTTGTCCGCTCCACACACCCCTCCAGCCGTACCACACCCAGCACTTTTCCCTGCAACCGCAGGAAGTGCTACACCTGCCCCCACACCTCCTCCCTCACCCCAATCCCAGGCCCCACGAAGACTTTCCACATCAAGCAGATGTTCACCTGCACATCTGCCAATGTGGTATACTGCATCCGCTGTACACATTGTGGCCTCCTCTACATCAGGGAAACCAAGCGGAGGCTTGGGGACCGCTTTGCAGAACACCTGCGCTCGGTTCACGACAAAGAATTGCACCTCCCAGTCGCGAAACATTTCAACTCCCCCTCCCATTCCTCGGATGACATGTCCATCCTGGGCCTCCTGCAGTGCTACAATGATGCCACCTGAAGGCTGCAGGAACAGCAACTCATATTTAGCCTGGGAACCCTGCAGCCCAATGGTATCAATGTGGACTTCACAAGCTTCAAAATCTCCCCTCCCCCCAACCGCATCTCAAAACCAGCCCAGCTCATCTCCACCTCCCTAACCTGTTCTTCCTCTCACCTATCCCCCTCCTCCCACCTCATGCCGCACCCCCAGCTCCTACCTCCTAGCGTTATCCCGCCTCCTTGACCTGTCCATCCTCCCTGGACTGACCTATCTCCTCCCTACCCCCCCCACCTACACCCACCTTTACTGGCTCCATCCCCGCCTCTTTGACTTGTCTGTCTCCTCTCCACCTATCCTCTCCTCTATCCATCTTCTATCCGCCTCCCCCTCTCTCCCTATTTATTTCAGAACCCTCATCCCCTCCCCCATTTCTGATGAAGGGTCTAGGCCCGAAACGTCAAGCTTTCCTGCTCCTATGATGCTGCTCGGCCTGCTGTGTTCATCCAGCCCCACACCTTGTTAACTCTGAAAAACGAGTTCACTAGAGTTATTCACCTCAGTCCAGGATAGAAATTCTCTTCTTCGGCGGCTGTTAAACAAAGCCCGCTGGGTGTCTATGATACCTCTAGTGCACACTGTCTCCATTTGCCTCCCAATCTCCACCGTTCCTCCCCTTTTACCATCTCCTTCTGATCCCTCATTCACCCAAACTTCACTCGCACCGCCACTACTCCTGCGGCGGAGGATGGTCACATATATAAACATTAACCCCGCCCTCGATCATCCCTATTGGTTGGACAACCACGCCTCCCACCCTATTGGTCACGAGCTGACGTCAGATCGCCAGGTCCCAGGGCTGGTTGCCATTCAGTCCATTGGAGCTGTGCACAGTGGAAAAACGCTGCAAAAATCTATTTCCATTCCCTTGCCCATAACCCCACTCCTCACAACAAACGTCGTTAAACAGTTAAGTTCCAAATCTTTTTTAACAACAACTGCTAAACCTGCTTCCAGCTGCCATTCATTCTGTTTCACTACCTCAGAACTTGCTGAGTGAAATAATCTCCACATTTCTACCCTGCATTATTTGCTAATTATCTGAAAGCTGCATTCTGCATTTAACAAATATAGCGAAAATGTTAATAATTTTTCTCTCTCTTTGCAGATGAAACATGCTAGAAACAAACCTTCATCTGACTAAATCACCGGTTAATCTTCTCAGCTCCAAATAGAAGTATGCGAGCTTCTATGTCTGCACAAAACAGAAACCTATCTTACTTTTATTTATTCATGGGATGTGTCTTTGTTGCCTGGACAAGCAGAGAAGGTGCTGATGAACTGCTTATTCGAACAGCTGTGGTCCACTTGCTGTATGTACGCCCACAGTACTGTTTGAAAGATTGATCAGAATCCTTGAGCTATGAGAGTCAATGGTGATAAACTTTCAATTCAGGTTAATGCATGGTTTTGAAGGGGAATTGCAATCAATGGTGGTAATCCCACAATTCTGTTGTCCTCACCCTTCTCAGTTGTTGTGGGTTTAGAAGGTGGTGTTGAAGACTTAGTGAGACAGTGCACTGTACTGCATCTCAGCTTTGGTAGCGAAGCAAGCGAATATTGCAGCTGGCAAATATCCTGGATGGTATTAGTTTCTTGAACGTTGTTGGAACTGTGCACATAATTTGGGAGTATTACACTTTGTAGATGCCTGATACTATTCCAACAAACATTTTCTGCACCACCTCCAAGGCTTTGTCAGATTTTCCTCTAAGTGTGATGCTCAGAATTGAACACATTATTTCAGCTGACAATGAATCAGTGATTTACAAAAAGATTCAGGTTAACTGCTTTCTTGCACAATTCATACCTCTGTGAATAAAGTGACTTTCCAATGCCTTGATGAACTTGTCCAGTCACATTCAATGATTTGTGTCCATACAGTCTCAGGTTACCCTGTTTAAAATTGTAGCATTTAGCTTTGCTGTCTCTCCTCATTCATCATTTCAAACTTGACCATTGGTTGTGAATCACTTTTGGGGTGTTCGGAGGATGTGAAAGATCAAGAAACCAAAATGAGAGAACAGGTATCTCTCAGTCTATGCAGACAGAGATCACAAAGATGGTGACACAAGTTGTTGTGGGGTTGGGGGCAGGGTTGGAAGGTTGGGCACAATTGCAGAGGAGTAGGAAATTTATTAATATAGCGATTTCAAATGAACTTTGTTTGGCCAGTAACCAGCAAATGTCAGCGAGCACAGGTTTGACGGGTGAATAGAACTTGCTGCGAGAAAGCACATGGGCAGCGGCATTGTTTTTTAAAAAATGATGAGTGTAAGAGACTGGCCTGGTATGTATCGAAAACATCACGTCAAAAGGCAGGCAAACTTTAATTGAGGGTTTCAGCAGCAGCTGAACTGCAGTAGAATGGTGTGTGGTGGTTGGTCGGGGGCAGGGGGCATTGCTGTAAGGAAAGACAGCTGCATAAGTTCTGTGTTGAAAGATCTGGTTTTAAGCGAGTACTATGGTCACAACTCGAAGATGACACCAAGGTTGTGAACAGAGATGTTCAGCATCAGTTCTTGGGGAGAACAGAATTTATACAGTGACTCAAGCCAATGGCTTTGGTCATCTCCATTTTAATTGGAGGACATTTCTATTCATCCAGTACTGAATGGGAGATAAGTAGTTTGATAATTTAGTAGCAGTGGAGGAATGGAGTGGGATAGAATGTGGAGGTAGAGCTGGGTGTTGTCGGTGTAGATGTGAAAACCTAATAGTGCTTTTGGAGGGATGTCAAATCATGGCAGCATGCAGCCGAGAAAAAGGAGGGTCGAAGGGCTGATCCTTGACAGTCACCAATCTTATGAATGAATTGTGTCTTTAACATAAATCAGATTTATTTGACTTTTATCCAAAAACAAAAAAATGGACTGGAGTTTATGAACATCAGCAAAAACAGATCCTAGTGAGCATGTGAGATAACAAGGTGTAGAGCTGGATGAACACAGCAGGCCAAGCAGCATCATAGGAGCAGATCG
>JAHRHZ010000108.1:5584059-5599684 GCA_024137785.1 Ginglymostoma cirratum
CGATCTGCTCCTATGATGCTGCTTGGCCTGCTGTGTTCATCCAGCTCTACACCTTGTTATCTCAGATTCTCCAGCATCTGCAGTTCCTATTATCTCTTCCAGTGAGCATGCTTCAGTCTTGGATGTGATGACAGAAAATCCTATCACTGTAATTATTCATGAACTTGGCGGTGTCTGAGCAGAGCAGTTGAGTGAGTGAATCCCTTCCCACACTCAGAACAGGTGAATGGCCTCTCTCCAGTGTGAACTTGCTGGTGTGTCAGTAGGTTCGACGACTGAGTGAATCCCTTCCCACATTCAGGACAGGTAAATGGCCTCTCCTGAGTGTGAACGCGCTGATGTACAATGAGGTGAGATGACCACCTGAAGCCAGTCCCACAGTGACAGCACTTGAACGGTTTCTCGTCAGTGTGAACACGCTGATGGGACATCAGTTCGCGGGAACTTTTATAGCACTTCATGCACTCTGGGCATTTAAAAGGTCTCTCATCACTGTGAACTCGCTGGTGTTTCAGCAAATTGGATGAATCAGTGAATCGCTTTCCACATTTGGAGCAGATGAATGGTCTCTCCCCAGTATGAACTCGCTGGTGTTTCAGCAAGTCAGATGATTGAGTAAACCCCTTCCCACACACTGAGCAGCTGAACAGTTTTTCTCCTGTCTGACTATGTTGATGAGTTTCCAGCTCAGATGGAGCTCTGACTCCTTTGGCACATTGCCCACATTTCAATGTATTCTCATCGCCACCGCGTTTGTGTCTCGATAGGTTGGATGATCTGTTGAAACCTTGTCCACGGGTACATGCATACAGTTCCTCCGCTTTGTGAACAGAGCTTTTATCTTCCATATTCAAAAATCTGATGATTTCTGTTACAATAATTTTATGTCAGCTACTGACATGATGTTTGTTTTCAGCTGCCCAACTGCAAGTCCACCAGTTCTCACTGACCACACTATCAGCCAAAGACTTGTCTACACACCCGATGACATGACCTACCTCTCTTCACAGGGAATGGAAAGTTTTTCTTAGAAACGTCAAAAAACCTATTATATTCAGGCTCTGACAAATCAAACTTTTTTCAGGTTCTTGGTGTGTTCCCATGGTGAAAATCTTCCTCTTCCAATCCCCTGAAAAATTAATGTTAAAACAGAGAGAAGGTATTGAGAGACAAACCACAAAAATATAATGGCAAGTTGTGAAATGAAGCTGGGTGAATCTGGTCATTTGAGAGGCTGATGCTGGGAAAAAGTGACCAAGAAACTGGACTGTGTTTAAAAACTCAACAAATTGACTACTTTCCTTCAGGAAAAGGATCCTGCTGCCCAATGTGGACCCAAATAAGAAGGAAGCATGAGAAAAAACAACAACACTGGCAGGTATAATAAAGGAAACTCAAATTATTTTAAAGTATATTAGGAGTAAAACGGTAACCAGGAACGTAGTGGGGCCCATGACTAACATAACTGGCAAATTGGACGTGGAGCTAGATGATTAGGTTTTCAATTAATTTTTAAAGATGTGTTCATAATGAGAAAGATGTAGGTATAGAGAAGAAGAAAAAAAAACAAAAATCAGGAAGAGGACTAATATGCTCAAACAAATTGACATTCAGAGGGAGGGTATATAGAGGTTTAAAGTACTTAGAACTGCATAAATCTCAGGCCCAGACAAGATGTATCCCATTGCTATGGAAGGAGATTGCAGAAATCCTCTCTAGACACAGAAGATCCAGAGGAGTGGAGGACACAATACATGGTACTAGTGTTCCAAGACTGTTTGTAGGGATTAACCAGGGACTTGTAGTCCAGTGAGTCTAAACACCAATCACAGGAAAATAATTGGAAAAAAAATTCTGTGGGAGAGAATCATCCCTACTTGAAGAGGCAAGGCTAAACCAAGGATAGTCAGCATGGCAATATCAGGGGCAGGCCATGTCTAACAGGCTTAATTAGAATTTTCCAGGAGGTGACTCGATGTGTGGATGAGGATAATGCATTGGATGCCATCTACATTGACATCAGTAAACTATTTGGAAGATCTCTCATGGCAGAATGGTTACAGAGTTATACAACACAAACAACCCTTCGGTCCAACTTGTCCACGCTGACCAGATATCCTAAATGATTCTAGTCCTATGTGCTAGCATTTGGCCCATAATCCCTCTAAACCCTTCCTATTCATGTACCCATTCAGATATCTTTTAAATGGTGCAATTGCACCCACCTCCAACACTTCCTCTAGCAGCTCATTTTATACACGCACCACCCTCTGAGAAAAAGGTGCCCTTCAAGTCCCTTTTAATCTTTCTCCTCTCACATTAAACATAAATCCTCTAGTTTTGGACTCCTCTACCCAAGGAAAAACACTTAGGTGAATACCCAATCAGTGTCCTTCATTTTTTTTAAGCTTCTGTCAGGTCACGCCTCAGCCTCAAACTCCCAAGGGAAAAAGCCCCAGCCTATTCAGCCCCACCCCTCAAACCCTGGCAACATCCTTGTAAATCTTTTCTAAATCCTTTCAAGTTTAACCACATCTTTCCCGTAGCAGGAAGACCAGAACTGAATACGGTATTCTGAAAGTAGCCTAACCAATGTTCTGTACAGCCACAACATGACATCCCAATTCCTATTCTCAATGCACTGACCAATAAAGGCAAGTGTGCCAAATGTCTTCTTCAAAACCCCAATCTATTAGAGACGTCACTTTCAAGGACCTACGCACCTGCACCTCTTTGTTCAGCAATGGTCCCCAGGGCCCTACCATTAGCTGTCCAAGTCCTGCCCTGATTTGCTCACCAAAATGCACCACATTTATCTGAATTAAACTCCATCTGCCATTCCTCGATCCATTCAAGAGAATAGTAACATATTTTGTCATTAATTTAACAAAATTGACAGTGCCAGAAGGCAGAGCATGACAGTTGAAGTTTGTTTCTGTCATTAGAAGCTTGTGTCCAGTGACATATCAGTGTTTGGTTAGGGGTTCCTTGTTGTTTGTCATGTACATTGATCTAGACATCAATACAGGACGTATGATCAGTAAATTAGCAGATGACAAACAAATTATCTGCTGTGGTGATTAGTGAGGAGTAAAGCCTTAAAAGGCCAAAATAAGTTTATCTTTCCTCAGATACGACATCCAGAGCTGAATGCTCCAGGGGTGGTCTCAGCAGGATTTTCAATATCTCGGTGCTTTTGCAGTCACACTCATACCTGAAATCCTTTCCAGAGAGGATAGGCAAATCGTTATAAGTCCGTGGGTCAAAGGCCAATGATATGTGTCCTTGTGAGTTCAGTAACTGTCATAACAAGGTGTAGAGCTGGATGAACACAGCAGGGCAAGGAGCATCAGAGGAGCAGGAAGGCCGACGTTTCGGGCCTGTTTGTTTTGAGCTTCCCATTTGTGAATCCCATTCAATTATCCTGCGAAAGGTGTTTACATTATATACATTGTCCGCCCCGCACAGAAATTGAAAACAAACATTTCTGGAATTTCAATTTGCGTTCAAGTCCTCAAGTTCTGAGCTACTGTCAAAGGAGTTTCCGAAATTCCCCCACTGTCAGCTCTGGATAGAAATTTGAAGTAGGGGTCTAGGCCCGAAACGTCAGCCTTCCTGCTCCTCTGATGCTGCTTGGCCTGCTGTGTTCATCCAGCTCTACACCTTGTTATCTCAGATTCTCCAGCATCTGCAGTTCCTGCTACCCCAGTACAATAACTATCATAACAAGGTGCGGGGCTGGATGAACACAGCAGGCCAAGCAGCATCATAGGAGCAGAAAAGCTTGACGTTTCGGGCCTAGACCCTTCATCAGTAACTGTGTCAGCTCTTGTTGTGATGAGAGATAAAAGGTACTGCAGTTGCTGGAGAATCCGAGATAACAAGTATGGGGCTGGATGAACACAGCAGGTCAAGCAGCATCATAGGAGCAGGAAAACTTGACGTTTCGGGCCCAGACCCTTCATCAGAAATGGGGGAGGGGAAGAGGGTTCTGAAATAAATAGGGAGAGAGGGGGAGGCGTATAGAGGATGGATAGAGGAGAGGATAGGTGGCACCTCCCAGTCACGAACCATTTCAACTCCCCCTCCCATTCCTCAGATGACATGTCCATCCTGAGCCTCCTGCAATGCCACAGTGATGCCACCCGAAGGCTGCACGAACAGCAAATCATATTCAGCCTGGGAACCCTGCAGCCCAATGGCATCAATGTGGATATCACAAGCTTCAAGATCTCCCCTCCCGCAACCGCATCCCAAAACCAGCCCAGCTCATCTCCACCTCCCTAACCTGTTTTTCCTCTCACCTCAAGCCACACCCCCATCTCCTATCTACTAACATCATCCCGCCCCCTTGACCTGTCCGTCCTCCCTGGACTGACCTATCTCCTCCCTACCCCCCTACTTACACTCACCTTTACTGGCTCCATCCCCGCCTCTTCGACTTGTCTGCCTCCTCTCCACCTATCCTCTCCTCTATCCGCCTCCCCGTCTCTCCCTATTTATTTCAGAACCCTCTTCCCCTCCCCCATTTCTGATGAAGGGTTTAGGCCCGAAACGTCAAGTTTTCCTGCTCCTATGATGCTGCTTGACCTGCTGTGTTCATCCAGCCCCATGCTTGTTATCCCACACCTTGTTATCTCTTGTTGTGATGTTTGTTTTGAGCTTCCCGTTCTATTATCCTGCGAAAGGTGTTTACATTATATACATTGTCCGCCCCGCATAGAAATTGAAAACAAACGTTTCCGGAATTTCAATTTGCGTTCAAGTCCTCGAGTTCCAAGCTACTGTCAAAGGAGTTTCCGAAATCCCCCCACTGTCAACTCTGGATAGAAATTTAAAACAACAAAACATAGTTTGAATTTGCTGCGGATCAATTCTGTCCTGTAACGGTCTTCCCCGCGACTTTGGATCTACATTACCCCGGATAAAGATGGCGTTCCGAGTAAGTCAGCGACTTGTCGCCCCCCAAAAAGATGGCGGCGGCTCCCGGGCCTGCTGCCGCCCCAGGCCCGCGGCCGTATACCATTTCCTTCAGCTGCGGTAACGGGAACATCGAATTCGAGTCTGGTAGCATACACCAGGTGTTTGTGAAAAGTCCCAATTCACGACGGCTCTAATACTCCCCACTTACCATCTCTTTCTTTTCCCACACCCCTTAATCACAGCGATAAAGCGCTTGCGCGGGAGGGAGATCATGTGTTGCAAACTAGCCCCGCCTCCATTCAGTTCCATTGGTCGTGTCTAGCCGTCCCCGCCCCTTCAATTGTGAGTCACAGAGTTCGCTCAGTACGGAAAATGCCGTTTGGCCCATCGTGTGTGGGCTGTTCATGGAAGTCTGTAGCACTGAAATAAAAGCTCTTCAGCTCATCGTATCTGCATTGGTCACAGAATTTTAACGCACTGACAAAAGTCTTTCAGCATCTCTCTGGAGATCTTATATGATTCAATTTTCACCTTTTTTTAAGAGTGTGGTGGCATATTTCTGTTTAATTTGATGGATTTTCACGCGTACCTCAGTACAGTGAAAAGCTATGTTTGCGACCTCTACAGGCAGATCATAGTAAGCAAAAGTACGTAGACAGGGTGCTTGGACAGAGTGAGGCACACAGGTTACACTGCACAGGAGGTGCGCGAAGCAAGATCAACATTACTGGAAGTTGGAGAGTCCATTCATCAGTCTAATAACTCTCCCTTCTTTCTGGACTGTAAATTTGTAAGGACTACAACATAAATGTTGCAAATTTGGCCCAGAAGCATGGTTTATTTTACACACTGAGATAAGAGTGATGATGACCTGCTAATTCACATTACAGCGATAGCAAGAACTGCAGATGCCAGAGTCAGAGTCAACACAGCATGGAGCTGGAGGAGCGCAGCAGGACAGGCAGCATCAGAGGAATAGGGGAGTCGATGTTTCGGGTCTAGATCCTTAATCAGGACTGTCCAGATACTCTACCCTGTATCAATTCACAATACAAACTTGCTCACAATCCCACTATACTTAAAAAAACTAAGAAATTATCCATTTAACACACTTATGTTCTGAACCAATTGAGACACTCTGTTTGTTCCTGCCCTTGTTAAGGTGGAGTCCCGAAGTCCAAAGCTGCACTCGGCAGCCAAGAATTTCTTTGCAGGGGTGATTGATTGGCTATCCAGCAGTTCAGGAGTCATGACCCGTTTCTTCTCGGTCAATATCCTTGAAATGTTGTCTAATAGTTCAAAAATATAATTTCTATTTTGTGGTTTTGACAAAATAACGTTGATAATTACAAGAGCACAAATGCATGTTTGGGTGTGTTTTTTTTTTAATAGGTTCACAAGCTTCAGTTGTGGCCCAAAGTCAATGTTTTGATATCATCAGTAAGTCAGTACAATCAGCAGTATTGAGGCCTTAACAAACTGATATTTAAAAATTCTATCATTTCAAGTAAGTTAAGTTTAGCACTGGTAGGAGTCAGATAACAATGCCTCCTTGGGATTGGAGGGGGATGGCAGTTACGATTAAGACCAAGAGTTTCATTGCAAGTAAACAACCGTTTATGATCAATCTCCAAGGTTAACACATCATGTTACAGAATAGGGAAATTACTTCTAAGTTGGTGATTTCAAACAGGCAGTCTGTATTTGTGACTTTATTACACGATAGTTGAACATTCCAGTCCGAGCAGGCAGTAGATGAAGTGTTGATTATCGAGTTGACATTGACTTTAGAAGAAGCTTCTGGCAGGTTGCTGCTAAATCTGGTCACATTACTCTCGCAAGCAGCTTTATTGGGTTGTTCACAAACTGTCACTAAACCTAGTTGCTGGAATGTAGGAAAGGTAGTTTAAAATTCCTTTGTGACAATGTATAACAGGAAAATCAAATGTTCAAAAAGTGACCCCTGGGGATCTTCACTACAAAATTTCCTCCAGCTTTTAAGATATTGATTAATGACTACTCTCTGTTTCCTGCCAATGAGCCAATTCGACAATCAATGCTGCTACTATCGCTTTTATTCCATGAGCTCTAACTTTGCTCACAAGGCTGCTGTGTGGCACACTATCAGATGTCATTTGAAAGTCAACGTATATAATATCAGCAGCATAGGGTGATCTCTGTTACTTCTTCAAAAACTTCATTAAATTAGTTAGACACAGAATCTCCTTAAAGTTTTGCTAGCTATACTTAATTTGCCGGAACTGTCCATGTGACTATTAACCTAAATTATTGTTTCTAAGTTTACCAACCACCAACACTAAAACTGTTTTAACCATGGTACAATGCTTATAAATCTCCAGTACTCTTGCACTTTTGCGAAGTGTAATGGCTGAAAAAGTTTGACAACTGCCTCTGCAATTTCAACTCTCACTTCCTTCAGTGTCCTTCAATCCAACTTCTCCAGACCCAATGGCTCATTAACTTTAAAAACAGACATTTCTTATCTCTTCTATATCAATTATAAACAATTTGAATTGTCAAAAAAAATTAACTCTGCAGCTACTTTACAAGTCGTTGATGTGTCGAAAGGTGGGATAACTGAGGGAACCCAATCCCACACTGGGAACAGGTTACTGGCCTCTCCCCAGTGTGAACCTGACAGTGTCAAATGTTTCTTTATAATAATCCTGGGGATTGAGTTGTGATATTTTGTTACATGAACAGTGCATGATATGTATAAATTAGTAACATCGACCTAGACATAGCTGGAGTACACCTGTAATAAGAAACAGAGGAAGTTAGACAATGGAAGAGAAGTGATCAGAGCAGCGAGAGGTGAAACACAGCAAAGAATGGATGTGGACTCAGATCCACAGTCAAGAAGTCACACTTGCCTCAGACCATGAAATTTATCAAAGGTAACAGACTACAGCACTAAAATTTGCATATTGCAGAAAAATGGCCAAAAATACACTGAACACGGAAACTTTCAAATTTTAAAACTTCCCTCTGGAGCCTGCAGCTGGAAAGATCTCAGAAACACCAGTCAGAGAAAAATCTCAGTTCCGGAAATCCTTGGGGAAAGGCTGATGTCACCATGCAATCATCGGTACATGATTGAAAAATACACAGTGAATGTCGGTCCCTTGGAGACTGAGGTGGGTGAGGTAATAGCGGAGAAAAAAGAAATGACAGAGACATGAAATCAATATTTTGCCTCAGTTTCCACAGTGGGGGATGGTACAACTGCTACTAAAAGTAACATGGATATTATAGAATGGAGAAACTTAGAAAAATCATCACCACAAGGGAAGAAGTGCTGATTTAAGGCAGTCAAGCAACCAGTGCATTATGGCCTTTGGCCTAGGCTCTTAAAAGGAAAGAGAGTAGATCCATTGATTTTTTTTTTCAAAATTCCCTGGATATTGGAAAGGTTCAAGAGAATTGAAAAATGTTAACATAACACCCTTATTCATGAAGGGAAGGAGGCAAAAAGTAGACAGATTAGTTTAACAGAGATAACAAGGTGTGGGGCTGGATGAACACAGCAGGCCAAGCAGCATCACAGGAGCAGGAAAGATTGACGTTTCGGGCCCAGACCCTTCATCAGAAATGGGGGAGGGGAAGAGGGTTCTGAAAGAAATAGGGAGAGAGGGGGAGGCGGATAGAAGATGGATAGAGGAGAGGATAGGTGGAGAGGAGACAGACAAGTCAAAGAGGCGGGGATGGAGCCAGTAAAGGTGGGTGTAGGTGGGGGGGTAGGGAGGAGATAGGTCAGTCCAGGGAGGATGGACAGGTCAAGGGGGCGGGATGAGGTTAGTAGGTAGGAGATGGGGGTGCGGCTTGAGGTAGGAGGAAGGGATAGGTGAGAGGAAGAACAGGTTAGGGAGGAAGGGACGAGCTGCGCTGGTTTTGGGAGCTGAGGGAGGGGAGATTTTGAAGCTTGTGAAATCCACATTGATACCATTGGGCTGCAGGGTTCTCAGGCTGAATGACTTGCTGTTCCTGCAACTTTCGGGGGGCATCATTGTGGCACTGCAGGAGGCCCAGGATGGACATGTCATCTGAGGAATGCGAGGGGGAGTTGAAATGGTTCGCGACTGGGAGGCGCAATTGTTTGTTGCGAACCAAGCACAGGTGTTCTGCAAAGCAGTCCCCAAGCCTCCGCTTGGTTTCCCCGATGTAGGGGAGGCCACAACGGCTACAGCGGATGCAGTATACCACATTGGCAGATGTGCAGGTGAACATCTGCTTGACGTGGAAAGTCTTCTTGGGGCCTGGGATTGGGGTGAGGGAGGAGGTGCGAGTGCAGGTGTAGCACTTCCTGCGGTTGCAGGGAAAAGTGCCAGGTGTGGTGGGGCTGGAGGGGAGCGTGGAGCGGATAACGGAGTCACGGAGAGAGTGGTCCCTCCGGAAAGCAGACAAGGGTGGGGAGGGAAAAATGTCTTTGTAGGTTACATGGAACAATCCCTCTTCCATACCTACATTGGCCCTAAACCCCACCTCTTCCTCTGTTACATTGATGACTGCATCGGCGCTGCCTCGTGCTTCCACGAGGAGCTCGAACAGTTCATCCACTTCACCAACATCTTCCACCCCAACCTTAAGTTCACCTGGGCCATCTCTAACAGCTCTCTCACCTTCCTGGACCTCTCTGTCTCCATCTCGGGTAACCACCGAGAAACCGATATCCATTTCAAGCCCACCGACTCCCACAGCTACCGAGAATACACCTCCTCCCACCCACCTTCTGGCAAAAATGCCATCCCCTATTCCCAATTCCTTCGCCTCCACCGCATTTGCTCCGAGGATGAGGCATTCCACTCACGTACATCTCAGATGTCCTCGTTCTTCAAGGACCGCAACTCCCCCCCAGCAGTGGTCAAGAACACTCTCGACCGTGTCTCCCACATTTCCCGCAACTCATCCCTCACACCCCGACCCGCAATAACAACCAAAAAAGGATCCTCCTCGTCCTCATGTACCACCCCACCAACCTCCGGATCCAACGCATCATCCTCCCACACTTCTGCCATCTGCAATCCGACCCCACTACCAAAGACGTTTTTCCCTTCCCACCCTTGTCTGCTCTCCGGAGGGACTACTCTCTCCATGATTCCCTTGTCCGCTCCAAACTCCCCTCCAGCCCCTCCACACCCAGCACTTTTCCCTGCAACTGCAGGAAGTGCTACACCTGCCCCAACACCTCCTCCCTCACCCCAATCCCAGGCCCCAAGAAGACTTTCCACATCAGGCAGATGTTCACCTGCACATCTGCCAATGTGGTATACTGCATCTGCTGTACCCGTTGTGGCCTCCTCTACATCGGGGAAACCAAGCGGAGGCATGGGGACCACTTTGCAGAACACCTGCGCTCGGTTCGCAACAAACAACTGCACCTCGCAGTCACGAAACATTTCAACTCCCCCTCCCATTCCTCAGACGACATGTCCATCCTGGGCCTCCTGCAGTGCCACAATGATGCCACCTGAAGGCTGCAGGAACAGCAACTCATATTTAGCCTGGGAACCCTGCAGCCCAATGGTATCAATGTGGATTTCACAAGCTTCAAAATCTCCCCTCCCCTACCGCATCCCAAAACCAGCACAGTTCATCCCCGCCTCCCTAACCTGTTCTTCCTCTCACCTATCCCCTCCTCCCACCTCAAGCCGCACCCCCATCTCCTACCTACTAACCTTATCCTGCCCCCTTGACCTGTCCATCCTCCCTGGACTGACCTATCTCCTCCCTATCTCCCCACCTACACTCACCTTTACTGGCTCCATCCCCGCCTCTTTGACTTGTCTGTCTCCTCTCCACCTATCCTCTCCTCTACCCATCTTCTATCTGCCTCCCCACTCTGTCACTATTTATTTCAGAACCCTCTTTCCCTCCCCCATTTCTGATGAAGGGTCTCGGCCCGAAACGCCAAGCTTTCCTGCTCCTATGATGCTGCTCGGCCTGCTGTGTTCATCCAGCTCCACACTTTGTTATCTTGGATTCTCCAGCATCTGCAGTTCCTATTATCTCTGATACAATGTTAGTTTAACATGTGTTGTTGGGAAATTGTTTGAATCCATTATTAACAAAGCAATAACAGGAGACTTGGAAAATCCAAATACAATCCATCAGTGTCAGAAGGTTTTGTGAAGGTTAAATCACATTTGACTAATTTACTACAGTTCCTTAAAAATATACCAAGCGAACTGGATAATGGGGTTCCTGGAGATGTGGTACGAGGACCTCCACAAGGCATTTGATATGATGCCACTTAAAAGGTTAATGCACAAGGTAAGATTAGAAAGGGTAAGGGATAATGTATTAGTTTGCATAGAGGATTGTGTAGAAATCTAGAACAGGAGGTCACGGTTGATCATAACACAATAAGAAATAGGAACAGGAGAAAGCCATTCAGCCCTTTGAGACTCCTCTGCCATTCAATAGGATCATTGATCTAACATTGCTCATATCCACTTTCCTGCACTTCACTCAAACCCTTGATTCACCTGTTGATCAACAATCTAATTAGGGGCGGCGTGGTGGCTCAGTGCTTAGCACTGCTGCCTCACAACACCAGGGACCCAGGTTCAATTCCACCCTTGGGCGACTGTGTGTGTGGAGTTTGCACATTCTCCCTGTGTCTGCATGGGTTTGCTCCGGCTTCCTCCCACAGTCCAGAGATGTGCAGGCTAGGTGGATTAGCCATGCTCAATTGCCCATAGTGTTCAGGGATGTGGAGCTTAGGTGAGTTATAGAGTGAACGTGTTGGGCTGAAGGGCCTGTTTCCACACTGTATGATTCTATTTATCTCAGCCTTAAATATACAAAAGGACCCTACCCCTTCAGAACTCTGCAGCAAGGAGTTCCAACCCTCTGAGAGAAGACATTCCTCTTCATCTCAGTCTTAAACTGGCACCTCTTACTTCCAAGACTATGTTTACACAGAGAGTGGTGGGTGTATGGAATGCGCTGCCGGCAGTGGTAGTGGAGTCAGATACTTTGGAGACTTTTAAGCGACTCTTGTTTAGGCACGTGGAGGATAGTAAAATGTAGGGTATGCAGGGTAGTTTGATCTTAGTAGGATAACAGGTTGGCACAACATCGTGGGCCAAAGGGCCTGTACTGTTCTATATTCTTATGTCCTCTGATCCTAGACTCTCCCATGAGGGGAAACACCCTCTCAGCTTTTACCCTGTCAAGCCCCTTAAAAAATGCGATATCTTGCAATGAGATCACCTCTACTTCTTTTAAACTTCAATGAGTACAGTCCCCAACTTGTCAACCTTTGCTCATAATGCAATTCCTCCATACAAGGGATCATCCTAGTGAACCTTCTCTGAATTGTGTCCATTGAGACAACATCTTTCCTTAAAACACCAAAACTGATCCAACTACTCCAAATATGGTCTCATCAGTGTCTTGTACAGATGCAGCAAGACTTTGATGTTCTTATACTCCAACCATCTTGAAGTCCAACATTTCATTATGCTTCCTGATTACTTGCTGCACCTATGCTTTCATTCTGTGTTTCATGCACAAGTACTCCAAAGTCCCTTTGATGGAGCTTTCTGCAGTTATTTTTTCCATTTAAATACTACTTTTATTTTGTGCTCCAAAATGAAAAACTTCACATTTTCCCACATTCCATTTGACAACATTTTGCCCAGTCACTTAACCAATTAATATTTGTCTGCTCTCACAACCTGCCTTCCCATCTACTTTTCTGTCTGCAAATGTGTCGACAGTACATTCACTTCATTTCTCCTAGACATGAATATATATTGTAAACACGTATAGTCCCAGCACTGATCCCTATGGAATCCCACTTCTCACAGGTCATTAGGCTGAAAAAAAGCTTCTCACCCCTTGCTGCTTCCTGCCCATTAGCCAATTCTCTATATATGCCAACATACTACCTTCAATACTACGAGATCTTATCTTATGACTTAACCTTTTCTGAGGTATCTTGTTGAACGCCTTTTGGAAGTCTAAATATAACACATATACTGGTTCCCCTCTATTCATTCTGATTGAGACTTCTTCTAAAACTCTAATAAATTGATCTGATACGATAGCCCTTTCATGAAGCCATGCTGACTCCTCCTGATTAGATTGATGTTCCAAATGTTCTGCTATTACTTCCTGAATAATTGATACCAATACTTTTCCAACAATAGTCATCAGGGTATAGTTACCTGCTTTCTGCCTCCCGCCCTTTTTAAATAAGGAGCTTCAGGACAGGGTATAGCCAACTTAAAACAGATGAGGAGAAATTATTTCTGTCAAAATTTCATGAATCTGTGGAATTCACTACCCCAAAGTGTTTTAGATATTAGGACACTGAGCAAACTTACGGAGGACATAGATAGATTTTTAGTTAGTAATGAGTTGAAGGATTATGGAGCACAAATAGGAAAGTGGAGTTGATGCTAATATGATCATATTGAATAGCAGAGCAGGATCAAGAGGCTAAATTTACCACTCTTGTTCCTGGATCTTATATTCCTTGCTGCAGTAACTGAGTCCAATTAATAATGCAACACCACCTCCTCTTATGTTTCACCTGAAGATCCTATATTCTGGAATGCTGAGTTGCCAGTTCTGCTGCTGCTCTCTCAACCATATCTCTGTAAATGCAACAATACCGCATCACAACTCCATCTCGACTTTTCCCATCAGCAGAGGGGCAAATAACCAATGGGCCATAGATGTATGATAAGAATGAGAAAACTAAGAGGACAGTCGAGGAGACTGTTACGTGGCGGTGGGAGCCTGGAACTCGCTGCCCGTAAAGGTGATTGTGACAGAACCTGCCATGATATTAAGCAGTGATAAAAGGTACTGCAGATGCTGGAGAATCCGAGATAACAAGCATGGGGCTGGATGAACACAGCAGGTCAAGCAGCATCATAGGAGCAGGAAAACTTGACGTTTCGGGCCTAAACCCTTCATCAGAAATGGGGGAGGGGAAGAGGGTTCTGAAATAAATAGGGAGAGAGGGGTAGGTGGATAGAGGATGGATAGAGGAGAGGATAGGTGGAGAGGAGGCAGACAAGTCAAAGAGGCGGGGATGGAGCCAGTAAAGGTGAGTGTAGGTAGGGGGGTAGGGAGGAGATAGGTCAGTCCAGGGAGGACGGACAGGTCAAGGGGGCGGGATGATGTTAGTAGATAGGAGATGGGGGTGTGGCTTGAGGTGAGAGGAAAAACAGGTTCGGGAGGGGGAGATGAGCTGGGCTGGTTTTGGGATGCGGTTGGGGGAGGGGAGATTTTGAAGCTTGTGAAATCCACATTGATGCCATTGGGCTGCAGGGTTCTGAGGCTGAATATGATTTGCTGTTCCTGCAGCCTTCGGGTGGCATCACTGTGGCATTGCAGCTCAGGGCCTCCCTCTCCCAAGACTCCCCCAGCTCAGAGCCTCCCTCTACCAGACCTGCAAAGGACCTCTTCTGTTTTTTATTCTCCGTAGGATCCACAGCCTGAATTCACAATTCTACTCAGCTTTATTGGACACCAAAAACCGTAAGTACAGTAAACTTACTGATGCCCACCACCCAAAACGGGCTTCCCCCACTCCCCAAATCCCCAGCCGGACCCAGGACCTCCCCCACAATGTACCCGCCGCCATTGGCCACGAGGCTACCGTCGGAGAACCCACCGATGACGTCACATCCGCCACCGCCGGGCACCCCACTTTCGGGACAGTGACCGCCGCCGCTGCTGAAACCACCGCCTCCATCACCGAAACCAACACCGTCATCGCTGTTGCCGCCGCCGCCGCCGCTCCGCCCACCGCCGAAGCCGACACAACACCCACCGCTGACGTACCTCCGCCCACCGCCGACACCAACGTAACCCCGCCCACAGCCGACGCCGTTAACGCTCCACCCACAGCCTCCACAGCCAGCAGCTCCAGAGGAGACCGCAACACTGAGCCCTGCCGAGTGTTCACCATCCCCCCAGACCTCCCCCTCACTGAGGACGAACAGTCAGTCCTCAGTAAAGGGCTCACCTTTGTCCCCCTCCACCCACATATCAACGAATACCGCTCACGCTTGGACATTGAGCAGTTTTTCCGCCGCCTCCGCCTCCACGCTTACTTCTCCAACCGCGAATCTAACCGTCACTCTACTGACCCCTTCTCCCGCCTCCAACACAAGCCCTCCTCCTGGACACCACCCCAAGGCCTCCTACCCTCCCTCAACCTCTTCATCTACAACTGCCGTCGAGACATCAATCGCCTCAACCTCTCTACCCCTCTCAAACACTCCAACCTCTCCCCCGCAGAACGTGCAGCCCTCCGCTCCAATCCCAACCTCACCATAAAACCCGCGGACAAGGGAGGGGCAGTCGTAGTATGGCGCACTGACCTCTACATTGCTGAGGCCAGGCGCCAACTCTCTGACACCTCCTCCTACCGCCCCTTGGATCATGACCCCACCCCCGAGCACCAAACCATCATCTCCCAAACCATCCACAACCTCATCACCTCAGGTGACCTCCCACCCACCGCCTCCAACCTCATCGTTCCCCAACGCCGCACCGCCCGCTTCTATCTCCTCCCCAAAATCCACAAACCTGAATGCCCTGGTCGACCCATTGTCTCCGCCTGCTCCTGCCCCACCGAACTCATCTCCACCTACCTAGACTCCATTTTCACCCCCTTGGTCCAGGAACTCCCTACCTACGTCCGTGACACCACCCA
>JAHRHZ010000108.1:5604684-5623351 GCA_024137785.1 Ginglymostoma cirratum
CCAACCGCATCCCAAAACCAGCCCAGCTCATCTCCACCTCCCTAACCGGTTTTTCCTCTCACCCCAAGCCACACCCCTATCTCCTATCTACTAACATCATCCCGCCCCCTTGACCTGTCCGTCCTCCCTGGACTGACCTATCTCCTCCCTACCTCCCCACCTACACTCACCTTTACTGGCTCCATCCCCGCCTCTTTGACTTGTCTGCCTCCTCTCCACCTATCCTCTCCTCTATCCATCTTCTATCCGCCTCCCCCTCTCTCCCTATTTATTTCAGAACCCTCTTCCCCTCCCCCATTTCTGATGAAGGGTTTAGGCCCGAAACGTCAAGTTTTCCTGCTCCTATGATGCTACTTGGCCTGCTGTGTTCATCCAGCCCCATGCTTGTTGTCTCTTAAAAGAATTAAATGTCTCTTCTGAATTTCTATCTTGGACTTACAGTGAAAGATTTCTCATGTACGTCTTTTACAGGATGTAGGAATTGGTTCACAGTTAGAAAACATCGACAAAGCATCACTTCAAAATCAATACCAGATTTGCTCCAAAACCTCAGGATTTGGATATTATTGACTGTCATTATTGTAAGTGTTCAGTTAGGTATCATTACCACTTAGGCAGAAAATATTGGTGGGGGGATGTCTAGAGGACTTCAGCAGTAGCAAAGGTGAAAGAGAAGACATTAGATTAGAGACTATAACTGTAGTCATGACTGAATTTAATCTACCTATATATTGGACAAATCAAACTAGCAATAATACTGCAGAGCAGTAAAGTGTGAACACAATAGTTTGTTTAGATCAATACATTCAGGAATCTATGACAGAGGTTTGTAATGGATATTTTGCAGTGTGAAAGATTAATTAACAATCTTCGTATGCTGGATCTATTGGTGACGAACATTCATAAAATGATAGAATCATTCATTAAAGTGGAGAGTGCACATTCTGAAACTAGGGCCCCAAATGTAAGTAAAGGGAGCTATGAATGTATGAGATAACACAGCGTGGAGCTGGGGGAACACAGCAGGCCAGGCAGCATCAGAGGAGCAGGAAAGTTGATGTTTCGGGTCGGGAACCTTCTTCAGAAATAGGGTGGTGGGTGGGTAGTAGGGAGCTCAGAAATAAATAGAGAGAGGAGGGGTGGTGCTGGGGAAGGTAGGTGGGATGGTGATAGGTGAGTGGTGGGGATTGGTCAGTGAGGTGAGAGGAGTGGATAGGTGGGAGGGAAGATGGACAGGTTGTGTCAGGTCAAGGAGGCGGGGATGAGAGGGATGATTGGACATATGTGAAGAGAAAAAGAAGATCAACAAAGACAGATGTAGATCCCTTCAGACAGAAATGGGGAGAATTATAACGGGATACAAATGGCAGAAATTTAACATTATTTTGGTTTTTTCACAAAACGGGACACAAAAATGTTGCAGAAATATTAGGGAACAAAGCATCTAGGGACGGGGGAATTGAAGAAAATTAATATTAATAAAAAAAAAGTCCTTGAGAAATCAATGAGGTTATAGGATGACAAAGCCCCAGGACCTGATAGTCTGTACCCCAGAGTAATAAAGAGAGTGAGCCAAGAAATATTGAATGCACTAATGATTATCCTTCCAAATTCTTGTACCAATCCAACAGATTGGAGGGTTGCAAATGTAACCCATTCTTTAAAAAGGATTGGAGATTGAACAGCAGAAAATGCTAGAAATTATTGTAAAAGACATGGTATCAAACGCTTAGAAAGCATAAATTAGATGAGACCAAGTCTGCATGGGTACATGAAAGGGAATCACGTTAAACAAATCTACTGGAATTTTTTTTTTTGAGGATGTAGCTGGTAGAGTAGATATGGGAGAATAAGTGGATGTGGTGGTAATGGTTTTGCAAAATTCATTAGGCTGATCCTGAGGGTCGCAGGACTCTCGTATGAGTAGAGATTGCTTCAAGTGAGCATGTATTCATGAGTGTTCAGAAGAATAGGATGGGATTTGATTGAAAGACGTACATTTATAACAGGATTGGACAGACTAGATGCTGGGAGGATGTTTCCACTGGTTGGGAAGCAAATCTAATAATTTCAGGACACAGGATAGGCCATTTAGGATTGAAATGAGGAAACTGTTCTTCACTCAGGGAGTGATCAAACTGTGGAATTCGCGACCACAGATGGCTGAGTCACTGATAATATTCATTATGTAAAATATCTAACTCGTAGATAACTCTGCTGTAGGTCTTATCACATTTTCAAATCTATGTGTTGTATCATTTTGTGATCAGCTAATTTGAATGGCTTTTCTTGATCTGCCTTATCGAAATCAATCACAACAAGATCCCAGTTTCTCCAAACAAATGTTTGTAGCAGCAGGAGACCTTTTGGCCCATTGTCACCAGGCTGGTCTGACAGCACCAATTGTACTTTTCAGCTCTTGGCCATTAGCCACAAAAGCTACAGCAGTGCAAGTGAATATCCAAATACTGCTTAATATCATGCATGGGGCTGGATGAACACAGCAGGTCAAGCAGCATCATCGGAGCAGGAAAACTTGACGTTTCGGGCCCAGACCCTTCATCAGAAATGGGGGAGGGGAAGAGGGTTCTGAAATAAATAGGGAGAGAGGGGGAGGTGGATAGAGGATGGATAGAGGAGGGGATAGGTGAGAGGAAAAACAGGTTAGGGAGGTGGAGATGAGCTGGGCTGGTTTTGGGATGCGGTTGGGGGAGGGGAGATTTTGAAGCTTGTGAAATCCACATTGATACCATTGGGCTGCAGGGTTCCCAGGCTAAATATGAGTTGCTGTTCCTGCAGCCTTCGGGTGGCATCACTGTGGCATTGCAGGAGGCCAAGGATGGACATGTCATCTGAGGAATGGGAGGGGGAGTTGAAATGGTTCGCGACTGGGAGGTGCAGTTGTTTGTTGCGAACTGAGCGCAGGTGTTCTGCAAAGCGGTCCCCAAGCCTCCGCTTGGTTTCCACGATGTAGAGGAAGCCACAACGGGTACAGCGGATGCAGTATACCACATTGGCAGATGTGCAGGTGAACCTCTGCCTGATGTGGAAAGTCTTCTTGGGGCCTGGGATTGGGGTGAGGGAGGAGGTGTGGGGGCAGGTGTAGCACTTCCTGCGGTTACAAGGAAAAGTGCCGGGTGTGGTGGGGCTGGAGGGGAGTGTGGAGCGGACAAGGGAGTCGCGGAGGGAGTGGTCCCTCCGGAAGGCAGATAAGGGTGGGGAGGGAAAGATGTCTTTGGTGGTGGGGTCTGACTGCAGATGGCGGAAGTGTCGGAGGATGATGCGTTGGATCCGGAGGTTGGTGGGGTGGTATGTGAGGACGAGGGGATTCTTTTTTGGTTATTGTTGCGGGGACGGGGCGTGAGGGATGTGTTCCGGGAAATGCGGGAGACACGGTTGAGGGCGTTCTCGACCACTGTGGGGGGGAAGTTGCGGTCCTTGAAGAATGAGGACATTTGAGATGTGCGGGATTAGAATGTCTCATCCTGGGAGCAGATGCGGCGGAGGCGAAGGAATTGGGAATAGGGGATGGCATTTTTGCAGGAGGGTGGGTGGGAGGAGGTGTATTCCAGGTAGCTGTGGGAGTCAGTGGGCTTGAAATGGACATCTGTCTCTAGGTGGTTGCCCGAGATGGAGACAGAGAGGTCCAGGAAGGAGAGAGAAGTGTTAGAGATGGTCCAGGTGAACTTCAGGTTGGGGTGGAAAGTGTTGGTGGATTGGATGAACTGTTCGAGCTCCTCGTGGGAGCACGAGGCGGCGCCGATGCAGTCATCAATGTAACGAAGGAAGAGGTGTGGTTTAGGGCCAGTGTAGGTCTGGAAGAGGGATTGTTCCACATAACCTACAAAGAGGCAGGCATAGCTTGGGCCCATGCGGGTACCCATGGCCACCCCCTTTGTCTGTAGGAAGTGGGAGGAACTGAAAGAAAAGTTGTTGAGGGTGAGGACGAGTTCGGCTAGGCGGATGAGGGTGTCGGTGGAGGGGGATTGGTCTGTTCTGCGGGACAGGAAGAAGCGGAGGGCCTTTAGGCCATCAGCATGGGGAATACAGGTGTATAGGGACTGGACGTCCATAGTAAAAATGAGGTGTTGGGGACCTGGGAATTGGAAGTTCTGGAGGAGGTGGAGGGCGTGGGTGGTGTCACGGACATAGGTAGGGAGTTCCTGGACCAAGGGGGTAAAAATGGAGTTTAGGTAGGTGGAGATGAGTTCGGTGGGGCAGGAGCAGGCGGAGACAATGGGTCGACCAGGGCAATTCTTTTAGTTTAATTCTTTTAGTTTGAATTTTCTGCCTGTACATTCTTTGTTTCTAATCCCTGTTAAAAAAAAGTTTTACACTTTTTAAATTTATTTTAAATTTGGCACAATCCAAAATCAAATTGGAGATAAAGGGATTGCAGCTGACACAAGGTGTTTCCGAAGCATCTCCATCCACCCATGCTCAGTCCATCGCACTGTCTCAATAGGGTGGATGGTTGCTCCCTGTTTCCTCCACTATCTCCAGACCGGACAATACTGACACCGTCCTAGCTGACTTCCATATGTCCTCACTCACATCAATTCCTTTCAATATCACCAATTTGTTCACTGAATTACAGGGTTCGTGGCACAACAACATGTGGATTTATAAATCCAAATCCTTGATTTCCAATCACTCCATGGTTTTGGCGTCTGTAAATTCCATAACGTAAAAATCATTTTCCACAAACAGAAGAGACAAACCACAAAGCCTAATGGTTTTCAAATCCTCTTGATTTCAGTGATTCTTTCAGATATTTACACAATGTTTCTTGTCCAGAAATCATTCTCACTTAATATCCCCTGAAAGGAGTTTACAAAAAAACGTCCTAGAACACGGAATAGTACAGCACAGGAACAGTTCCTTTAGTCAACCATGTCTCTGCAAACCATGATGCTATTCTAAACTAATCCCATCTCCTTGCACATAGTCCATATTTCTCTACTCCCTGTTCATGTGTTTATTTAAATGCCTCTCAAACATTTCTATTGTACCTGCTTCTACCATCTGCCATGGCAGTATGTTCCAGGTACTTTCTGTGTAAAAATAAAACCTGCCTCGCACATCTCATATTGTCATAGTATTGTATAGGACAGAAACAGACCCTTCCGTCCAGCCAGTCCATGCCAACAATGTTCCCAAACCAAACTAGTTCCACCTGCCTCCATAAAAACTGAAAGGACTGCGGATGCAGTAAATCAGAAACAAAAACAGAAATTGCTCGAAAAACTCAGCAGGTCTGGGGAGAAATCAGAATTAAGGTTTCAGATCAAATTACCCTTCCTCAGAACTGATGGTAGCTGGGAAAATGTCGGTTTATATGTAAAAGATAGAGTAGGAGGAGGAGGAAAGCAGTAAATGATTGGTAGGGTTAGAGCCCCACAACTTCAGAAGGTATAACATCTGTTTACTTCCTCCCTCTTCAATATCCAAGGGCCCAAACTCACCTTCCTGTGAAACAGCACTTTACTTGCGCTTCACACATTTTAGACTGCTGTATTCGCTGCTCACAATGAGGTCTCCTCTACATTGGGGAAACGAAGGATAGATTGGGTGACCGCTTCGCAGAACACCTACATGCTGTCCGCAAAGAAGACCCTGAGCTCCCAGTTGCCTGCAACTTCAAAACACCACCTTTTTCCCTGGTCAACATCTCAATCTCAGGCTTGCTGCAGTCCTCCAGCAAAAGCTGGAAGAACAACACCTCATTTTCCACTTGGGGACCCTGCAGCCTTCTGGACTAAATATCAAGTTCAACAACTTTAGGGCTTGAGCTCTCCCATGTCCCTACCCCAACCACCATACACTAAGCGTTGTTACCACATAGTCTGCCGTTACACACGACCCATTGTTAGCCACTAACATTCCCCACTAATAGGTATTCACATTCCTACCTGGATCATTTTCCACTTCTTTGTCTGTCCAACTGTTCTTCGCTCTCTTTGGGCTCTATTCCCACCTATCATTTACTTCTTACCACACCCCAACCAATCTTCTACATATAAACCAACATTTTCTCAACTCCATCAGTTCTGAGAAAGAAAGAGGGTCTGAAGAAGGGTCCAGGCCCGAAACATCAGCTTTCCTGCTCCTCTGATGCTGCCTAGCCTGCTGTGTTCATCCAGCCCTACACCTTGTTATCTTATTACAATACCACAAGTGCAGTCTCACCAACGTCCTGTACAACTGCAACATTACTTCCCAACTCAGTGCCCTGACTGATGAAAGCCCATGTGCCAAAAGCCTTCTTCACTGCCCTGTCTACCTGTGACTCCACTTTCAGAGAACCCTACACCTGAACTCCAAGGTCCCTTCTTCCACTACACTCCTTAATGCCCTACCATTTACCATGAAACTGTTGCTTTGATTTGACTTCCCAAAATGCAACACGTCACTTATCTATATTAAACTCCATTTGCCATTTCTCGGCCCACTTCCCCAGCTGATCAAGATCCTGCTGCGATTTCTGATAACCTTCCTCACTGTCCACAATACCATCTGTTTTAGTGTCAATTGCAAACTTACTAATCATGCCTTGTACATTCTCATCCACATCATTGACATAGATAACAAACAGCAATGGGACCAGCACCGACCCCGAGGCACAGGCCTCCAGTCCGACAAGCATCCTTCCACTATTACTGTCTGCTTCCCACCATCAAGCCAATTGTGTATCCAATTTACCAGCTCTCCCTGGATTCCACGCAATTTAACCTTCCAGAGCAACCTATCATGTGAAAACTTATGAAATCCATGTAGACAACGTCTACTGCACTGGCCTCCTCAACCTTCCTGGTCACTTCATCAAAGAACTCTAACAAATTTGTGAGGCATGATCTCCCACATACAAAGCCATGCTGACTACTCCTAATCAAACCCTATCTTTCTAAAAGCATGTATATCTTGTCTCAGTCTTCTGAGACCTCACTCGTGGTTTATGATGCAAATATATCAGCCAGGGCCCCCGCAATTTCACCTCTAGCCTTTTGCAGGGTTCTTGGATATGTCTGATCAGGACTAGGAGATTTATCCACCTTCATACATTCTAATATTTCCTCTTTAATATTTCCTATTTAACTCCTCTTCTGTGATATAGACTATCCCCAAGATATCAGCACTAACTTCCCCAAATTCCCAAGTCTTCATGTCTTCCTCCACGGTCAACACAGAGGAGAAATATGCATCAAGAACCTCACCCATCTCTTGCGGTTCCACACATACATGTCCACTTTGGTCCTTGAGGGGTCTTATTTTCTCTCTAGTTATTCATTTTCCTTTAAAATACTTAAAGAATCTCTTTGGATTCACCCTAATCCTCTCAGCCAAAGCTGTGTAATGCCCCCTTTTTGCCCTCCTAATATCCTTCTCAGTAAACTCCCGTATTCCCTATATACCTCCAGGGATTCCCTTGATCCCAGCTGCCTGTTTCTGAACCATGCCTCCTTCTTTTGTCTGGTCAAAGTTTCAGTATCTCTTGTCATCCAGGATTCCCTACTCCTGCCAACCTCACCCTTCGTCTCACAAGAACATATAGGCCTTGAACTCTAGCTAACACATTTTTAAAGGCCTCTCACTTGCCAGAGGTTCCTTTGCCTGCAAACAAATGACTCCAATCAACCCCTGCAAGGTCCTGTCTAATATCATAAAAATTCATCCAGTCCCAATTTAGAACTTGAACCTGTCGACTAGTTTTGTCCTTCTCCGTAGCTATTTTAAAATTAATAGAACTAATGTCACTGGTCCCAAAGTGCTCCCACACTGTCATCTCAGTCACCTGTCCTGCTCGGTTTCCTAAGAGTAGGTTGAGTTTTGTCCCTTACTGAGAAGGAACCTCTTCCTGCTCCTCTGATGCTGCTTGGCCTGCTGTGTTCTTCCAGCTCTACACCTTGTCCCCTCTATATACTGCTCGAGGAAACTTTCCTGAACACATTTAACAAATTCCACCCCATCTAAGCCCTTAAAACTATGGTAGTTCCCAGTCTGTGTTAGGAAAATTAAAATTCCCCACTATGACAACCTTATTTCTCCTGCAAGCCTCCTCAATCTTCCTGCATATTTGTTCCTCTAATTCCCGTTGACGATTTGGGAGCCTATAGTACAACCCCAATAACGTCACCATCCCCTTCTTATTTCTCAGGCCCACCCAAAAATCCTCATTGGATGATCCCTCAGTTATTTCATCTCTACTGCTACTGTGATATTCCCCTTAATCAAAAATGCAACTTCCCCTTCCCCTCTTTCCTCCACATTTGTCCCGCCTAAAGCACCTGTACCTTGGCACATTAAGCTGCCAGTCCTATCCCTCCTTTAGCCAATATTCTGTGATGGCTATAATATCCCAGCCCCACATACCTATCCACAGCCTGAGTTCAATCGGCCTTACCTGCCAGCCCTCTTGCAGTGAAACAGATGGAATTTAATCCAACAGGCATTCCTCGTTTCCCGTCCTGTTCCAGCCTGACCTGTCTCTTTACCCTGCTATTTTTGATTACTGTATCTCCTTCCAGCCTCACACTTCCCTCCCTGCCATTTTAGTTTAAACCCTTCCTTGCAGCACTAGCAAATCTGCCCACCAGGATATTGGACCCCCTCCAGTTCAGGTGCAACCCATCCCTCTTGAACAGGTCACCTCTGCCCAAGAAAAGATCCCAATGATCCAGGAATCTGAATCCCTGCCCCCTGCACCAATTCTTTAGCCACATATTCATCTGCCACATATTCCTGGTCTTACCCTCACTAACACGTGGCACTGGAAGTGATCTGGAGATTACCACCATCGAGGTCCTGGTTTCTAACTTCTTTCCTACCTCTCTATAATCACTCCACAGGACCTCATCCCTATTTCTACCGATGTCACTCGTGCTAACATTCACAATGACTTTTGGCTGCTCACCCTCCCTCTTGAGAATGTTCTACAGCTGTTCTGAAACATCCTGGAACCTGACACTCAGGAATCAATACCCCATCCTGGATTCCCTTACGCGGCCACAGAATCTCCTGTCTTTCCCCCTAACAATTGAGTCTCCTATGGCTAAAGTCCTGTTTACCTTTACCCCTTCCTGGTGTGCCCCAGAGCCAGTCGTAGTGCCATTGACCTGGTCACTGCTGCTTTCCCCTGATTGGTCACCCCTTCCCCCCAAAAGTATCCAAAACGATATACTTGTTTTCAAGGGGAATGGCCACAGGGGATTCCTGCACTCCCTGCCTACTTCCTTTGCCTTTCTTGGTGGTCTCCCAGCTACTGTCTGCCTGCACTTTAGGGGTGACCACCTCACTAAAACTCTTGTCACTCAGCATCACGAATGATCCAGTTCCAGCTCCCTAACACAGTCTCCAAGGGGCTGCAGCTGAGTGCACATCCCATAGGTGTAGTCATCAGGAAGTTGCCCTGAGCTCCCACATCCTGCAAGAGGAGCATGTCAATGACCATACTACCATATCAAATGCTTTAAGACTAAATAAGAAAGTTAAGAGGACTTTACCTAAGCTTACCTGTACATTTTGCTGAGCAGTTGCTCACCAAAGCCTCTCGAGCCAATGCCTTACTTCTCACTGCTACCAATAAATTTTCAATAGCATGTCTCTCTCCCGCATATTTTTTTCTGGTTTGAGGAGGAGGAGTGAGGGAGGGAAAGACTGCAGTGATTTAATGTTTGGGCCTTAAGTACTCCTTAATACCAGGCCCACAACAATCCACTCCTTAGGTCACTGCTTCCAGGCTCTACTATATGCACCAAAGTGATGCCTCTTCCTATCAGTCACCCTCTGATGGATGTTCTTACTCCTGCTGATCACGGGGGCTACTGACAGACAATCCTTCCTCAGTGCAGGTAACTGCTTCCAGGCTGTAATGTATGAACCGAAGTGATGTCTCTCCCTCTCATTCGCCCTTTACTGGACCTGAAATATTAAGTCTGATTTCTCACCATAGATGCTGCCAGACCTGCTGAGACTTTCCAGCATGTTCACACCTGCCTGCATTTGGCCCAAATCTCTCCAAACATTTCTTATTCATGAATTTATCCAAATGTCCTTTAAACGCTGTAAGTATACCTGCATCCACCACTTCCTCTCGAAGTTCATTCTACACAAGGACCACTCTCTGTATAAAATAGAAAATTACCCTCGTGTCTTTTTCAAATCTTCCTCCTTTTACCTTAAAAAAATGCCCTGTAGTTTTGAAATCCCCCGAGGGAAAAGACAACTGCCATTCATCTTATCTGAAGTCCTCTCACGTTAAACGTATGCCTCCTTGTATTTGGCTTTCCACCCTGGGAAAAAAAAACACTGACTATCCACCTGATCCATGCCTCTAAATTCTAAATGCCTCTATCATGTTGCCACTCAGCCTCTAATGCTGTAGCGAAAATAACCCTTAGTCCAAACTCTCCTTATAGCTAGTACACTCCAAACAAGACAGCATTCTGGTAAAAGGAAGGCTGACGTTTCAGGCCTAGACCCTTCTTCAAAAAATTTTCTGAAGAAGGGTCTAGGCCCGAAACGTCAGCCTTCCTGCTCGTCTGATGCTGCTTGGCCTGCTGTGTTCATCCAGCTCTACACCTTGTTATCTCAGATTCTCCAGCATCTGCAGTTCCTACTATCTCTGAAACATTCTGGTAAACTTCTTTAGCAATCTCTCCAAAGCCTGCACAACCTAGCCATAGTATATTAACCAGAACTGCATACAATGCTCCAAATCATAGAATTATACAATCCCTACAGTGTGGAAGCAGGCCATTCGGCCCATTAAGTCCATACCAACCCTCCCAAGAGTACCCAAACTTTGATGCTATGAGGTATGCATTGGCTAGGATAATCTGGCCAAGGATATTTAAGAGGTTGAAGGTGGATAGGCAATGGCAGACATTTAAAGAACACATGGATGAAATTTAACAAGGCTCAACCATGGGTAATGAAGATTTTCTGATGAAGGGTCTAGGCCCGAAACATCAAGTTTTCCTGCTCCTATGATGCTGCTTGGCCTGCTGTGTTCATCCAGCCCCACGCCTTGTTATCTCGGATTCTCCAGCATCTGCAGTACCTTTTATCTCTTATACCTTATCAAAAGCCTTTTGGAAGTCTAGATAGATAACATCCACTGGGTTTCCCTGGTCTAACCTATCAGGTGAATTCATAATAGACAACAAAGAGACGGCAGACCAGTCGAACAAATGCTTTGGATCGGTCTTCACTAAGGAAATGCTAGGGGACAGAGGGTCATGCATGAAGGAGGAACTGAAGAAAATCCTTATTAGTCAGGAAATGGTATTGGGGAAATTGATGGGATTCAAATCCTGATGCTCTGCATCCAGAGTACTTAAGGAAGTGGCCCTATAAATGCATTGTTGATCATTTTCAGCATTCTGCAGATTCTGGAAGAGTTCCAATGGACTTGAGGGTAGCTAATGTAACTCCACTGATTAAAAAAGGAGGAAGAGAGAAAACAGGGAATTGTAGGCCAGTTAGCCTGACATTGGTGGTAGGAATATGCTTGAGTCAGTCACTAAGTATGAACATTTGGAAAGTGGCGACAGAATTGGTCCTAGTCAGCACGGATTCACTAAAGGGAAATCATGCTTGACTAATCTTCTGGAATTTTTTCAGGATGTGACCAGTAGTGAAGACAATGGCAAATCAGTAAATGTTGTGTATCTTGACTTTCAAAAGACTTTTGACAAAGTTCCATACAGGAGATTAGTGAAGAAAATTAAAGCTCACGATATCGGAGATAAAGTATTGACATGGATAGAGAACTGGTTGACAGACAGGAAGCAGAAAGTCAGAATAAGTGGGCCTTTTTCAGGCATGCAGTGACCAGTGGGTTACGGTCGGGTTCAGTGCTGGGACCTCAGCCGTTCACAATATACATTAACAATTTGGATGAAGCAATTAAATGCAATATCTGCAAATCTACAGGTGACATGAAGCTGAATAGCAGTGTGTGCTGTGAGGGGGATGCTAACAGGCTGCAGGTGACTTGGACAGTCTGGCTGAGTGGGCAAATACTTGGCAAATGCAATATAATGTGAGGTTACCCACTTTGTTCGCAAAAACAGAAGGGCAGATTATTATCTGAATGGCAACAGTTTAGGAAAAGGTGAGGTGCAATGAGACCTGGGGATCATGACAGAACAGTCACCGAAGGTTGGTATACAGGTGCAACAGACAGTGAGGAAAGCTACGGCGTTTTTTTGTTTATTAATCATTCACAGGATGAGGGTGTCACTGGCCAGACAAGCAATCATTGCCCGGAGGGCAGTTAATAGTCAACCACATTGCTGTGGGTCGAGTCACATGTAGGCCAGACCAGGTAGGATGGCAGTTTCCTTCCTTAAAGGACATGAGTGAAACAGATGGGTTTTTCTGACAATCGGCAACAAGTTCATGGTCACCATTAGACTCTGAATTCCAGACATTTTTTTTATTGAATTCAAATTCCACCACCTGCCAGGATTTGAAACCTGGTCTCCAGAACATTATCTGGGTCTCGAGATTAACCGTATAGCAATAATACCATTCAGCCATCACCTCGCCTTCCAGGCAGACTGGCCTTCATAATGATGGGATTTGAGTAGAGGAGGAAGGACGTCACGTTAAATTATACAGGGCTTGGGTGAGGCCACACCTTGAGTATTGTGTGCAGTTTTGTTCTGAGGAAGTGCAGTCTTGCGATTGAAGGAGTCCAGCAAAGGTTCACCAGACTGATTACTGGGATGGCAGCACTGATGCAGGAGGAAAGACTGGATTGACTAGGTTCATATTCGCTGAAATTTAGCAGAATAAGAGGAGGAATCTTATGGAAACATACAAAATCCTGACAGGACTGAACTGGTTAGATGTGGGAATAATGTTCCAGAGGTTGGGGAAGTCTAAAACTAGAGGTCACAGTCTAAGAATAAAGGGTAAACCATTTAGGATTGAGGATTTCTTCACGCAGAGTTATGAACCTGCAGAATTCTCTCCCACAGGAACCTGTTAAGGGAGCTGGAGATAACAAGGTGTAGAGCTGGATGAACACAGCAGGTCAAGCAGCATCATAGGAGCAGGAAAACTTGACGTTTCAGGCCTAGACCCTTCATTAGAAATGGTGGGGGGGAAGAGCGTTCTGAAATAAATAGGGAGAGAGGGGGAGGCGGATAGAAGATGGATAGAGGAGAAGATAGGTGGAGAGGAGACAGACAAGTCAAAGAGGCGGGGATGGAGCCAGTAAAGGTGAGTGTAGGTGGGGAGGTAGGGAGGAGATAGGTCAGTCCAGGGAGGACGGACAGGTTAAAGGGGCGGGATGAGGTTAGTAGGTAGGAGAATGGGGGGGGGAGCTTGAGGTTGGAGGAGGGGATAGGTGGGAGGAAGGACCAGTTAGGGAGGCGGGGACGAGCTGGGCTGGTTTTGGGATGCGGTCATGGGAGGGGAGATTTTTAAGTTTGTGAAGTCCACATTGATACCATTGGGCTGCAGGGTTCCCAAGCTGAATATGAGTTGCTGTTCCTGCAGCCTTCGGGTGGCATCATTGTGGCACTGCAGGAGGCCCAGGATGGACGTGTCGTCTGAGGAATGGGAGGGGGAGTTGAAATGGTTCACGGCTGGGAGGTGCAGTTGTTTAGTGCGAACCAAGCGTAGGTGTTCTGCAAAGCGGTCCCCAAGCCTCCGCTTGATTTCCCCGACGTACAGGAGGCCACAACGGCTACAGCGGATACAGTATACCACACTGGCAGATGTGCAGGTGAACATCTGCTTGATGTGGAAAGTCTTCTTGGGGCCTAGGATGGGGGTGAGGGGTGAGGGGTGAGGGGGGAGGTGTAGGGGCAGGTGTAGCACTTACTGCGGTTGCAAGGTGTGGTGGGGCTGGAGGGGAGTGTGGAGCGGACAAGGGAGTCACGGAAAGCGTGGTCCCTCCGGAAATCAGACAAGGGTGGGGAGGGAAAAATGTCTTTGGTGGTGGGGTCGGATTGCAGATGGCGGAAGTGTCAGAGGATGATGCGTTGGATCCGGAGGTTGGTGGGGTGATACGTGATGACGAGGGGGATTCTGTTTTGGTTTTTATTGCAGGGAAGGCGTTTGAGGGATGAGTTGCGGGAAATGTTGGAGACACGGTCGAGGGCGTTCTCGACCATTGCTGGGGGGAAGTTGCGGTCCTTGAAAAACGAGGACATCTGAGATGTACGTGAGTGGAACGCCTCATCCTGGGAGCAGATGCAGCGGAGGCAAAGGAATTAGGAATGGGGATGGCATTTTTGTAGGAAGGTGGGTGGGAGGAGGTGTATTCTAGGTAGCTGTGGGAGTTGGTGGGCTTGAAATGGATATCGGTTTCTAGATGGAGACAGAGAGATCCAGGAAGGAGAGAGAGGTGTTGGAGATGGTCCAGGTGAACTTAAGGTTGGAGTGGAAGGTGTTGGTGGAGTGGATGAACTGTTCGAGCTCCTCATGGGAGCACAAGGCGGCGCCAATACAGTCATCAATGTTACGGAGGAAGAGGTGGGGTTCAGGGCCAGTGTAGGTATGGGAGAGGGATTGTTCCACGTAACCTACAAAGAGGCAGGCATAGCTTGGGCCCATGGCCAGCCCCTTTGTCTGTAGGAAGTGGCCCTTGCAGATAAAGGGATCGAGGGGTATGGGGAGAGGGTGACGACAGAATGCTGAGATTACATGATCATATCGAATTCTGGTGCAGGCTTGAGGGCTGAATGACCAACCGTTGCACCAATTTTCTACGTTTCGACCCAGACGCAACCCTGCCACACCACCCAACCCCCCCAGACTACATTTCTCATTGGTAAACCATCCAGCCCGCACATCACTGGACACTATGGGTGATTAAGCATAGCCAATCCACCTAATCTTTGGACTGCAGGAGGAAACCGGAGCAAGGCGACGGGGAAAATGCGTAAACTCCACATAAACAATCACCCGAGGGTGGAATCGAACCCAGATCACTGGGGCTGCCAGGCAGCAGTACTAACCACTTAGCCACGGTGCCGGCTTATCGCTACGTTTCCAGTGACATAAACCGAGAAGAGACAAACATTTCTCTGGGTCTGAGTTTGCTGTGCAAACGGCCCCTGATCACTCTTTGGCAAAAGAAGGCTGCACATGCACGGGCCCCTTACAAAGCTGAAGGCAGCGCATGTGTCCCGCAAAACCTTGCCCCTAATAAAGATGGCGGTGGCAAGGCAGTCCTGTCGTCATCGCCTGAGGCCCGTTTTTAATTTTGCTGCAAACGAGAGGCGGGAGGTTTCCAATTCATATTTAGCGGGCTGCATCGTCTGTTCATAAAACCTCAGAGTCCCCGCTATCCGCAGTCTGTCCCTCTTACTGCAACAACACCAACTTTACTCACCGCAGTAACGTACCCACAACGTCCGCACTGGCAGCCGGTCGCCCCTCACTGGCTACGATTGGTTAATGGAGCGGCCAATCACGGTGGGTAATCCTAACCCCGCCCCCTGCCTAAACTGATGACCCATCAACGAGAGAACAAGATAACAAGGTGTGAGGCTGGATGAACACAGCAGGTCAAGCAGCATCACAGGAGCAGGAACAACATTCTGTTTCGGGCCGAGACCCTTCTTCAGAAATGGGGGAGGGGAAGAGGGTTCTGAAATAAATAGGGAGAGAGGGGGAGGCGGATAGAGGAGAGGATAGAGGAGAGGATAGGTGGAGAGGAGGCAGACAAGTCGAAGAGGCGGGGATGGAGTCAGTAAAGGTGAGTGCAGGTGGGGGGGTAGGGAGGAGATAGGTCAGTCCAGGAAGGACGGACAGGTCAAGGGGGCGGAATGAGGTTAGTAGGTAGGAAATGGAGGTGTGGCTTGAGGTGGGAGGAGGGGATAGGTGAGAGGAAGAACAGGTTAGGGAGGCGGGGACGAGCTGGGCTGGTTTTGGGATGCGGTTGGAGGAGGGGAAATTTTGAAGCTTGTGAAATCCACATTGATACTGTTGGGCTGTCGGGTTCCCAGGCTGAATATGAGTTGCTGTTTCTGCAGCCTTCGGGTGGCATCATTGTGGCATTGCAGGAGGCCCAGGATCGACATATCATCTGAGGAATGGGACTTGAAATGTTTTGCGACTGGGAGGTGCAGTTGTTTATTGTGAACCGAGCACAGGTTTTCTGCAAAGCGGTCCCCAAGCCTCCGCCTGGTTTCCCCGATGTAGAGGAGGCCACAGCGGGTACAGCAGATGCAGTATACCACATTAGTAGATCTGCAGGTGAACATCTGCTTGATGCGGAAAGTCTTCTTGGGGCCTGGGATGGGAGTTAGGGAGGAGGTGTGGAGGCAGATGTAGCACTTCCTGCGGTTGCAGGGAAAAGTGGTGGGTGTGGTGGGGCTGGAGGGGAGTGTGGAGCGGACAGGGGAATCACAGAGAGAGTGGTCGGGGAAACCAGGCGGAGGCTTGGGGACCGCTTTGCAGAACACCTGCTCTCGGTTCGCAATAAACAACTGCACCTCCCAGTCACGAACCATTTCAACTCCCCCTCCCGTTCCTCAGGCGACATGTCTATCCTGGGCTTCCTGCAGCGCCACAACGATGCCACCCGAAGGCTGCAGGAACAGCAAATCATATTCAGCTTGGGAACCCTGCCGCCCAATGGTATCAATGTGGATTTCACTAGCTTCAAAATCTCCCCTCCCCCTACCGCATCCCAAAACCAGCCCAGCTCGTCCCTGCCCCCCAACCTGTTCTTCCACTCACCTATCCACTCCTCCCACCTCAAGCCGCACCTCCCTTTCCTAAATAACGTCAGCCCGCCCCCTTGACCTGTCCCTCCTCCCTGGACTGACCTATCTCCTCCCTACCTCCCCACCTACACTCACCTTTACTGGCTCCATCCCCGCCTCTTTGACTTGTCTGTCTCCTCTCCACCTATCCTCTCCTCTATCCATCTTCTATCCGCCTCCCCCTCTCTCCCTATTTATTTCAGAACGCTCTTCCCCTCCCCCATTTCTGATGAAGGGTCTCGGCCCGAAACATCAAGCTTTCCTGCCCCTATGATGCTGCTTGCCCTGCTGTGTTCATCCATCTCTACATCTTGTTATCTCGAATTCTCCAGCATCTGCAGTTCCTATTATCTCGGATGACCCATCAATCTCACAGGCTCCTTTGTGATGTAGAAGTTCTGACCAATGGATATCTCTCAGTCCTGAATGCCTTCCCACCACCTTATTCTAATCTCATTTTCCAGTTCTTGGCCCAGAGCCCTGATCTACTTATAAATCTGCGTACTTATACATCATAAGACCATTAGATACAGAATCATAAAGGGCAGAAAAGAACCTTCGGCCGTCAAGTCTGCTCCACACTGCACCTGACCTTTAATCTCATCCCATTTACACCCATAGTTCTACACCCATAGCCTTGAATGTTATGACATACCAAGTGCTCGTCCAAGTACTTTTTAAAGCAATATCATAGAATCTCTCCAATGCAGATAGCGGCCATTTGGGGTATTAGATATCACTGACCCTCCAACGAGCATCCCACCAACATGCCCCACCCTATCACCGTAAACCCGCATTTACCATGCCCATCCATGTAGCCTGCACAAACCTGGAGTGTGGGAAGCAATCGGAGCATCTGCTGGAATCACCACACAAACGTGGGAAGAAAGTACAAAGTCTACACAGACAGTCCCCTAAGGCTGAGAATCAAACCCAGGTCTCTGGTGCCACAATGCAGCATTGTTAAACTCTGTACCACCAGAGGTACTAGGTATGGCCAGTAACATCAATGGCACACAAATACCAGGCAATGACCATCTACAATAAGAGACAATCTAATATACACCCCTTGACATTCAATGTTACTATTACTGAATCTTTCATTATGAAAATCTTGGGGGTTACCAGTAAACAGAAAAGAAGTGATGAAGAGGATTAATGAAGGCAGAGCGGCGGACGTTGTCTATATGGATTTCAGCAAAACATTTCACAAGGTTCTGCATTGACTGTTTAACAATGCTACATCACATGGAATACAGGGAAAACTACACATCTGGATACAAAATTAGCTTGAAGGTAGGTGGCAGAGGGTGGTCATATAGGATTGCTTTCCAGACTGGAGGCCTTTGACCAGCAGTGTGCCATAAAGATCAGTGCTGGGTCCACTGCTTTTTGTCTTTCATATAAATGATATGGATGTGAATATAGGAGGTATGGTAGGTAAGTTTGCAGATGATATCATAATTGGTGGTGTAGTGGACAGTGAAGGCGCTTACCTCAGAGTACAATGGGACCTTGATTTGATGGGCTGATGGTCCCATGAGCTGAAGAATGGCAGATGGAATTTAAACTAGATAAATATGAGGTGCTACATTTTGGTAGGGCAAATCAGGGCCTGGGAAGTGTTGCCAAACACAGAGGCCTTGGAGTGCAGGTGCATAGTGGAATGTGGAATCACAGGTAGACAGTTTAGTGAAAAAGGTATTTGGTACATTTGTCTTTATTGGTTAGTGCATTGAATATAGGAGATGGGAGGTCATGTTGTAGCTATAGGTTACATTAATTAGGCCTCCTTTGGAATACTCCATTCAATTCTGGTCTCACTGCTATGGGAAGCATGTTGTGAAATTTTAAACAGTTCAGAAAATATTTACAAGGATGTTGCCAGGGTTGAAGGGTTCCAGCTATAGGGAGAGGCTGAACAGGCTAGGGCTATT
>JAHRHZ010000108.1:5760846-5819778 GCA_024137785.1 Ginglymostoma cirratum
CTTTTTAATGTAAATAATCCTAATCTACTCAACCTCTCTGCATAGCTCGCGCCTTCCATACCAGACAACATCCTGGTGAATCTCCGCTGCACCCTCTCCAAAGCATCCACATCCTTTTGGGAATGTGGCAACCAGAACTGTACGCAGTATTCCAAATGTGGTCGAACCAAAGTCCTATACAACTGTAACATGACCTGCCAACTCTTGTACTCAATACCCTGTCCGATGAAAGCATGCCGTATGCCTTCTTGACCACTCTATCAACCTGCGTTGTCACCTTCAGGGTACAATAGACCTGAACACCCAGATCTCTCTGTGCATTAATTTTCCTCATGGCTTTTCCATTTACCATACTTCTGCAGTATCCCCATTCCACAGCACACATTCTTGATTCTCGAATGATTTTATCAAAATAAAATCTGAGATTTCATTTATCTTTCCACACATGGTCACAATGCTTCTGGTAGTGGTTTTGTCATCAAATTCAATTCTCATTAAAAAGAAGACAAGGACACAAACATTATTACAAGAAAGCTACCAATTTAGTGCTCGCATCTATGTAAGACCCTTCCTCTGGAATGCATGTTAACTTCACTTGCAGTTACAAACCATTATTTAAATTATTTTTTGTGTCTTCTGACACTATTTTCCACCCTTAATCACTTAGCCTCGTCCACTTTTGCAATTCATATATTACCATCCTATCCAATTCCGAGAGAGACTACGTCCAATAAAACATAGTCCTGTACTATCTTAAAACAATAATCAAACATACTTTATTCGTTCTTTCCATGAGATGACCCCTTTGTTTTTTTTTTAAATTGCTTGACAACATACTCTAGATATTTGATATATCTATATGTAAACATGCCCAAATTCAATGTTTCATTTATTTCTCAAAAACACTAACAATTTTCTTCCCATGCGCTAAAACCACTGAGATTGTGTTCGTGCATTGCGTTACTTTTGAGAATCCCTTCAAATTTCAGGTAACTGTTTCTATTTAAATGTTTTAGAATGCCAAACCAGTTAAATCCTAATATAATTCCTTCACAAACGAGGTGGCTTTGTGGAGTTCAAATTTAACCATTTGGTCAATTTGTTCAATAGCACTTGCCACGCAGCTGGAGTAAAAGGTCTTAAGTTAACTTTCTTCCTCGCCTGTAGATTTCCCTGCCTCTCCAACGTTAAACCATAGCCCACAAAGAGCCATAGGCACGGGTCTTTCTGATTCATAGAGTGGTAGGCCCTCTCACTCATTATTGTCCTGACATCCATACGAATGCACTTCACCAGTTAACTGTTCCAGTGAATGACATCGACCTCGCTGCCCTTTAGGTAGAGCGGGCAAGTAGATGGCTTCCCTACTGAGGCCACTATCCGGGATTTTGACTTTACACTGTCACGTCTGAGAGCCGACATCCTTAGTGTTCCTGTTTCTTATTAGCCATATTTCTGCCAGGAGTTGGCAGAATTATAACCACCTTCTCATATTTATCGTTTTCTTTTCCCGTTCACCAAGCTTTCTGGTCCGATCTCGGGGCCGCCGTGTCACACCTCTTTCTGATCATTTTCATGATCAGCTTCTGACTGCAAGACAGTACACTTTGTACTAACAACCCCCCTGGGCCCCGTATTATTTTTCCTTTGTCCTTAAATACGATCCCTTCTCCCGGATTCTTTCTAGCTGCCGTGGTCATATGCGTCCCTTGTTGCCTTATTCTCCTAGGTGACCTGCTGCGGCACTCAACCCCTCCCGGGTGCAGATGCTCCTCAGTCCTTATCTGTCCTGCTGTGGTGTTCAAACATCGCCGATGCGAGCTCTCTTTTTTCACTTGTCTGTCCTGCCATGGGTCCCAACCCACTCTGGCGCAGATTCTCTCTTTTTCGCCTATCTGTCCTGCCGTGGGGCTCAAAATCTCTTTTCAATTGCCTGTCCTGCTGTGGGGCTCAAGACTCCGTGATGCAGATGCTCTTTTTTCAGGCCTTACCTGCCCTGCTGTGGGGCTCAACTCTCCCCAGCACGGGCTATCGTTTGTCTAATGAACACAGCAAAATCCCTTCTCCTTAGTTCTTTTCGTAATGCGACTTACAGCCGGGATCAACGTTTACCCTTTACCTAGAGGGTGGTAACATTAAACATATTCACCTGATTAGGATACACATAGCCAACAACGGATCTGTGCAGTACCCTGCTCACAGCACCAATTGCTGGAGGGAGAAACATCAAAGAGGAATCTTAAGTCCTGTGTCGCTTGGCACAAGTGACCTTTATCTGGAGATTTATTACCATATACGTGGGGGAGGCCAAAGACCACCTCAAATCCGGCCTTCACATCGGGCGCATTTCCTCTCTTCATCATAGCTCAGATCAGAGGTCGATGATGTAAAATAAGTAAAATAAAACATTTTCATATCCTTTGCATTAAAATAATTACATACACCATTAATATCATTGTAAGCCACATCCCCCTAACCTATACATCCAATCCAGTGAACATGTGATCAATGATGGACCACTCGATGGACATCCCTAGGTCCTCCCATAATCTGATGATGCTTACCAGCTACCGCCATCATCTGTCGTTTGGATCTTACAATGCTTCTGACAGTTTCAGTCCTTCCCAGACATTTGCAAGCTGCACTGCATTATTTACCATAACCTAAGTTGTTGCTTTTCGCTGAAACTCTTCCAAATTCTGTACCTAGCTCAGTATGACAGATTGGGAAAGATATTAATTTTCTGCTAATTGTTATGAAGTTTTTAAAATCATCTATAATATAAAGTTACTGTGACACAGCTGACAAGTTGAGAACAACTCTTCTCTCACTTCAGCCTGAAAGGTCAAACAACCGTTCTTCTGGCTTACAAATGCAGTTTATGACTCCTGATATTTATATGCTGTAAGTGGATTTTAAACTAAAGATTCACTCTCAAATAAATCTTTACTATTTCCACTCTGAGCACGATCCACTCAACATTTCAACATCTATTTTACAGTAATGTGCCTGAGCCAATTGTGCCTGACCATAACCCCTTAAAGTTTTTGAAAGAAATTGAAGAATAAAAACACCAAACTGTTTCGGTGGAACTTATTATTGCAGTTATTCAACTTGAAAGTTACACACTTGGCAAGACGAGGGAATGCAATTGCTGAGGAATTGCTGCAACTTTGATGAAGGAAAATGGAGGTGTTCAATGGCAGGAATAAAAACAGACTGAAATGGATTGCAGTAATGAATGTTTGAATGCTCAGAGGCAATTTTATACATATGTATTGAAGTGTACTAATAGAATAGGACTAAAGGTTTTAGAAAATAAAGCCATCTTTGCATATTGATGGTTCATTTTTAAGGGAGGATGTATGACTATTGTATGGCTTTAAGAGATGCATTTTGTCCTCTTTTTATGAAGAAAGGTTAAGGCAAGGGTATAGTGCAGTCTGGTCCAAAGCCAGTAAAGTCAATAACATTTGAGGCCTGGTGTTTTTTTTTGAGGCTGAATCAAATGAAGCAGCCTGAATGGGAAGGATCAAGCTCTCACAGAATCCGATTTTTTTTTTATTTTTAGGTCGAACATTCAGCAGCAGTTCCTGGAGTTTTGAAGGTGGATGTGGAAACTGTGATTCCTCTGTCTTTTGCAGCTAAACCTGGGGTTCTTTTCGTGCTGCTAGAATTGCTTGTAAGATCATCTATTTTACCTAATTTGCTTTTCTTCAGGGTGCGTTTATGGGATGTTACTATATTGGATCAATTAATTAGTAGTAGTTAAAATATTTAACATTTTGTTAAACATTTCGATAGAGTTACAGTTAAACAATTTCTTTCCTTTTGTTCTTATTTTGTCTGTATTTTAATTATAGTGTACGAATAACATATATTTTAGTTCAAGCCTGAGACTGACCTATCGAATTACACCCAAGATATGATGCCTTGCACTTATATTTATGATAAGAAAAATATTAGGGTCTAGTCTATCTTCTTACTATACTTTGAGGGGATTTGGTCTTGTCCACAAAAGTTTTGTGAAGCATTTCGATAGAACTACAGTGAAGCTTTTTTTTATTATTATTTTTATTTTGTCTGTATTTTAATTGTAGTGTATGAATAAAGCATGTTTTGTTCAAGCCTGATAGTGTGACCGTTCAAAAAAATCTAGAACATAGCGCCTAACATTTACCTTTAAAGAAAGGAAAAGTTAGGGTCTAGACTGCATTTTTAATACATCTTGAAGGGGTTTGGTCTGATCTATAACGACGGGAACGGCACCCAAGCTGAACTGAAACTTTTCTAGTTTAACATTCCTGCCATGAACTGGACCTGGCTCTGCAGATGCTGACTGTTAGCACACTGATGCCAGTTTCGTTGTCTTTGGTGTCACTGGTGATTTTGTGAACTGAATAATGATGAGGAGCAAGAAGATGTTTGCAGATTCGTTTTGGAACAGAATGTCTGTTGTCAGCTGCACCTTCTGTTGTGACATGGTATGCAGCACTTAGGCATTAAACCAGTAACTCCTCTTGTAAAGAGTCCACTTCAACCGTTTTGGTCGGCTATTGTTTCATTACTTTTATTGTGGAAATGTAATTGTCACCATAGATTAAACGTTGACCTTTTTAGTTTAGCGTCTTGGCAGATCCGAAATATGCATCGAATTCCACGAGCCTGGCAGCATCTTCATTAATCTATTCATTTCTCCTTGAGTAACTAATGGAAATATGGCAAACAATTTCGTTTTCTCTCTGGACCCTGACATCAACTATAAATGCAACAAACTCCTAAGACACATTCAGAATCTCTGCTACAAATGCAAAGAGCGCCAAACAGTATTGTATTTTCCATTTGCTACCTTGTCGTCACAGCTCTCAGGATTCCAGTTAAAGTGTGGCTGTTTGTTACAAAAACAGCAATTGCTGGAAAGTTTCGGCAGTTCTGGCAGTACTTGTGAAGAGAAACGTGAGTTAATGCTTCAGGCCCAGTGACTCTTCTTCAGAAGTGATGGGAGGAAGGGAAATGACGTTTTTCTATAAAGCAGGTGGGGTGGTGGAGGGAAGACAGTAAATGTATCATGGTGATACAGCCCAAAGAGAGCGACAAACAATTGGAGAGTGTTCAGTCTGGGGGAATGAATAGCTACTGATATGGGCTATGAGTAGCTAACAATAAGTGGTATGTGGTATCAGCCCATCTGATGGCAAGGCCTGGTCTGTGGGGGAAGGGGAAAGTATTGGGAAAAGTCCTAAAATTGTTGAGTTCGATATTAAGCCCAGAAGGCTGCAAAGTCGTCAAGCAGAAAATGAGGTGCCATTCTTCCAGCCTGTGATGACCTTCAGTGGAGGACTGCAGTAAGCCTGACACAGAGATGTTGGCCAAGGGACAGGCTGGTGTGCTAAAGTTGTAAGCAACTGGAAGCTCGGGGACTTTTTTGCAGGCAGAACATAGGTGTCCTGCAAAACAGTCACCCAATCTGCATTTCGTTTCCCCAGTGTAGAGGAGACCACATTGTGAGCAGTGAATACAGGAGACTTGATTGAGTGAAGTGCAGGTAAAGCATTGCTTCACCGGAATGTGTTTTTGGGGCCTTGGATAGTGAGGAGGGAGGAAGTAAATGCCTTGTGTTACACCTTCTGCGACTGGACAGGACGGTGCCATGAGACAATGGGGAATATTGAAAGCGAAAGAGGAGTGAATAAGGGTGTCCCAGAGGTAACGTTTCTTGTGGAAGGCTGACAAGGGAGTGGAGGGAACTATGCGTCTCATGATGGCATCTCGATGGAGGTGGCAGAAATGATGGCTAATGATCCACTGACTGTAAATGCTGGTGGGATGGTAGCTGAAGACAATGGGGACCCTATCACTTTTGTGGGAAGGAAGAGGGTGGGTGAGGGCCGATGTGTGAGAAATGGGTCCGATACGGCTGAGGACCCTGTCAACAACGACACTGGAGAGTCCTCAGCTGAGGAAGAAGGTGGACATTTTGGAGGCCTCGTTATCCTCAGAACAGATGCAATGGAGTAAGAGGAACTGGGAGAACAGAATAGAGTCTTCTCAGGAAGCAGGTGATGGGGGCTATTACTCAAGGTAACAGTGGACGTCAATGGGTCTGTTGTGGATATAGGGGGTGAGCCTATGCCCAGGAATGGAAACAGAAATGTCAAGGAAGGGAAGGGAGGAGTTAGAGATGATATGCTGTTTGTTATTCGCAATGGGAAACACTGCTCAACTCCATCAGTGGTGAATTCAGCAACGGCTTTTACACTATTTTGAAACATTATTTATCCATTGCAAGAGGGTATTTTCTCCACTTAGCTGTTATAATATCTACCCTTTAACTGTGTTTTGTTTTAAAAATACAGGATTAGTTCTTTATTTAAACGTTACAAATTAATTACATTAATGACACTACAGTGATATTTCAAGACATTTCTATTGATAGTTCCTTCGCATCACGCATATAATTAATGTCTTCCCCTCAATGGTATAGTAGCTGGCCTTCACCAATATCTTTCAGTCTCGTTGGTGAGACCATTTTAACCAGGCACCACCATTCGAAGACCATAATTATTTTGACTCGTTCGCCTACCACTGTGGATGAATTGTCTCATTGTTGTGACGGTGCAGTGTATTTCACTTACTGATGGTGACTTACTACACTGTTATCCTATTGTAAATATTCTATTGTGTTATGAACCTTCTACTGTTGGTGGCTTATTATCCCATTACCAATGTAAGAGCAGATCTACTAGCTTTGCAATAACAAATTTCCACAAATATCTTGCTGACATAAATGATTCAATCATCAAATTATTTCCAGCTGACATTAAGGTCTGGATTTAGTGAAGGAACATTGTAAAGCATAGAGTTATTAAAGGAAATATCAGCAACGTGACAAATAACCATATTCTTAATCAGTGAGTATTTAATCTAATTCTCAGCATCAGCACTCCCCCTCTCAGTCTCCAAATCCCAGATGTTAATTATTGCTGGCCTTTATCACATTAACTGCTGCTGACGTTTCTACACCGATCCCTGGTGAACATTGGCATTCTTTCTAGACGTAAAGTTCGTTGACTTTGCCTTTCTTCACCCTTGCATAACAGCACGCGAATTGTGTGTGACTGACAGCAATTCCAATATATCGGTCGCTGAATTTGACTTTCAGTATCCACTTTTGGATGAAGATTATCACTTATCCTAACTTATGCGATGTTGAATTAGGCACTAATGCTTTGCAAGAGGAATATTTCTCTGATTGAGATCCCATCGTCTTCTAATACTCATATCCAGAACAAGAACCAGGTAACCGTCAATACGTAATTATGACCATCACTATAAATTCACCAGTAAAAGGGCGATAGTTAGCCATTTAGTTGCCTGACGGATTGTTGATGGATGTTCCTAAAAGGTTTCAACACACACTTTTCCAGAAGTGATCAACCTATACGTCATTGGTCAAAAATGGAGTACTACGTCGTTATAGGGACGTAGTCTATTTCAATATTTCCAATACCTCTAATAATAAGAAAGGTAGCATTAAGGCACTTTACCTAAATGCTCATAGTATTCGTAACAAAGTAGATGAATTAATGGCACAAATCATCTTGAACGATTATGATGTGGTAGGCATCACAGAGACATGGTTGCAGGGGGTTCAGGACTGGCAGTTAAACATCCAAGGATTTACAACTTATTGAAAAGACAGGGAGGTGGGCAGAGGGGGTGGGGTTGCCTTGTTAGTTAAGAATGAAATCAAATCAATAGCACTGAATGACACAGGGTCAGATGATGTGGAGTCTGTGTGGGTGGAGTTGAGGAACCACAAAGGCAAAAAAACCATAACGGGAGTTATGTACAGACCCACTAACAGTGGTGAAGACCAGGGGTACAAGAAGCACCGGGAAATAGATAGGGCATGTCAGAAAGGCAAGGTCATGGTGATCAATGGGGACTTCAATATGCAGGTGGACTGGGTGAATAATATTGCCAGTGGATCCAAAGAAAGGGAATTCATGGAATGCCTACAGGATGGTTTTTTGGAACAGCTTGTGATGGAGCCCACAAGGGAGCAGGCTATTCTGGACTTAGTGCTATGTAATGAGCCAGACTTTATAAAAGACCTTAAAGTAAGGGGACACTTAGGAGGCAGCGATCATAATATGGTAATTTCAGTCTGCGGTTTGAAAGAGAGAAGGCAAAATCAGATGTAATGGTGTTACAGTTAAATAAAGGTAATTACAGGGGCATGAGAGAGGAACTGATGAAAATCGATTGGAAACAGAGCCTAGCGGAGAAGACAGTAGAGCAACAATGGCAGGAGTTTCTGGGTGTAATTGTGGACACAATACAGAGGTTCATCCGAAAGAAAAGAAAGATTATCCAGGGGAGGATTAGACAGCCATGGCTGACAAAGGAAGTCAAGAAATGTATCAAAGAAAAAGAGACAGCCTATATAGTGGCCAAGAGCACTGGGAAATCAGAAGATTGGGAACAGTACAAGAACAAATAGAGGATAACAAAGAGAGAGATAAGGAAGGAGAGGATCAAATACTAGCCAGTAGACTAGCCAGTAATATTAGAAATGATAGTAAAAGTTTCTTTCAATACATAAGAAACAAACGAGAGGCAAAAGTAGACATTGGGCCGCTCCAAACTGATGCTGGAAGGCTAGTGATGGGAGATAAGGAAATGGCTGAAGAACTTAATAAGTATTTTGCATCAGTCTTCACAGTGGAAGACATGAGTAATATCCCAACAATTAAGGAGGGTCAGGGGGCAGAGTTGAGTATGGTAGGCATTACAAAAGAGAAAGTGCTAGAAAAGCTAAAAGGTCTAAAAATTGATAAATCTCCTGGCCCCGATGGGCTGCATCCTAGAGTTCTGAGGGAGGTGGCTGAGGAAATAGCGGAGGCGTTGGTTGTGATCTTTCAAAAGTCATTGGAATCAGGAGAAGTCCCAGATGAATGGAAAATCGCTGTTGTAACCCCCTTGTTTAAGAAAGGAGCAAGACAAAGATGGAAAATTATAGGCCGATTAGCCTAACCTTGGTTGTTGGTAAAATTCTACAATCTATCGTTAAGGATGGGATTTCTAAATTCTTGGAAGTACAGGGTGAGATTAGAACAAGTCAGCATGGATTTAGTAAGGGGAGGTCGTGTCTGACAAACCTGTTAGAATTCTTTGAGGAGGTAACAAGTAGGTTAGACCAGGGGAACCCAGTGGATGTTATCTATCTAGACTTCCAAAAGGCCTTTAATAAGGTGCCTCACGGGAGGCTGTTGAGTAAGGTGAGGGCCCATGGTGTTCGAGGTGAGTTACTGGCATGGATTGAGGATTGGCTGTCTGACAGAAGGCAGAGAGTTGGGATAAAAGGCTCTTTTTTGGAATGGCAACCGGTGACAAGTGGTGTCCCGCAGGGTTCAGTGTTGGGGCCGCAGCTGTTCACTTTATATATTAATGATCTGGATGAAGGGACTGGGGGCATTCTGGTGAAGTTTGCCGATGATACGAAGTTGGGTGGACAGGCAGGTAGTACGGAGGAAGTGGGGAGGCTGCAGAATGATTTAGACAGTTTAGGAGAGTGGTCCAGGAAATGGCTGCTGAAATTCAACGTGAGCAAATGTGAGGTCTTGCACCTTGGAAAAAAGAATACAGGCATGGACTATTTTCTGAACAGTGAGAAAATTCATAAAGCCGAAGTACAAAGGGATCTGGGAGTGCTAGTACAGGATTATCTAAAGGTTAACTTGCAGGTTGAGTCTGTGATTAAGAAAGCGAATGTAATGTTGCCATTTATCTCAAGAGGGTTAGAATATAAAAGCAGTGATGTGCTTCTGAGACTTTATAAAGCTCTAGTTAGGCCCCATTTAGAATACTGTGTCCAATTTGGGGCCCCACACCTCAGGAAGGACATACTGGCACTGGAGCGTGTCCAGCGGAGATTCACACGGATGATCCCTGGAATGGTAGGCCTAACATACAATGAATGGCTGAGGATCCTGGGATTGTATTCATTAGAGTTTAGAAGTTTGAGGGGAGATCTAATAGAAACTTACAAGATAATGCATGGCTTAGAAAAGGTGGACTCTGGGAAGTTGTTTCTGTTAGGTGGGGATACTAGGATCCGTGGACACAGCCTTAGAATTAGAGGGGGTCGATTTAGAACGGAAATGAGGAGACATTTCTTCAGCCAGAGAGTGGTGGGCCTGTGGAATTCATTGCCACGGAGCGCAGTGGAGGCCAGGACGTTAAATGTCTTCAAGGCAGAGATTGATAAATTCTTGATCTCGCAAGGAATCAACAGCTACGGGGAGAGTGCGGATAAGTGGAGTTGAAATGCCCATCAGCCATGATTAAATGGCGGAGTGGCTCGACGGGCCGAATGGCCTTACTTCCACTCCTATGTCTTATGGTTTCAAGCATGGCTTTTGTTTCAATTTTGTTTCGGATATCTTTCGTAGTCTTATCGTGTTCCTTTTCGTTTCATTTTCTATTGTAAACCGAAGTCATTTACCTGTTTAATATTTAATCAGAATAAATATTCTAAATGCTACAAACAGGAAAAAGCATGTAAAAGAATACAGTTTCTTAACGGGGAATGAAATATGACCCTGTGGATAGCAGTCAGCAATCAGTGAAAATGTTTTTCATTGGACACTGATGAAAGATCATCTCCAAAAAACATTAACCTCACTCCTGTCTACAGATGCTGCATGAAGTATTTTTGTTCTAAATCAATGTCGTTCTTATTTAGTCGAGGTTTGGAAAGACAATCCACCAATTAGCATCTGCACAGCTCTCTGCCAGATGCTTGCCTTCACTTGAGCTCAGGGGATATTTTGTTGAGGCCCTCCTTCTGGTAGTGGTGACAGCACCAATGCAAATCTTCACCTTGACCGTCAATCTGAATCTTCACAGCTCTCTGCTGGACGCTTCTGTTCACTTGAAATTGGAGGGCATCTCATTGAGTTCCTCACCATGCTCTTTACAGTTCGATGCAACTATTCTAGTTCCCCCTGTGATTCTGGAAGATATGCAGTGGATATGAATTTCTTTATTCCTAAGCTATCCATAATGTCCCTGAATAATCTTGACGTAAAATTTGACCCTTGATCTGATTGTATCTCTGTGGGTATTCTCTATCTAGTGACCAATTTGAGTAACTCTTCTACAATCGTTTTAGATGTGATACTTCATAATGGAATGGCCTCTGGAAATCCATTGGACACATCCATTATGGTCAGCAAATGCTGATTCCCACTCTTTATTTTAGGTGGGGGTCCTACGCAATCAATTAAGACCCTTGAGAACAGTTTCACAAATGCAGGAATGGGTATTAAGAATGCTGGTTTTCTTATTACCTTAGATTTTCCAACTCCCTGACATGTATGACATATCTGCCAAAATTCAACTATGTCGTTATGCATTCCAGGCCAATAGAAATGTTCTTGATTTGAGTTTTTCTTACTCCCAAATGACCTCCTACTGTTAATTCATTTGTTACCCACAACACTTCCTACCTATAATCCAACAGTAATACAACTTGATGAACTTTTGCCCTTTCTCATCTGCCTGAATACATGATGGTCTCCATTTTCTTATCAAGGTGTCATTTTTTTAGATAGCACCACAGTGGGATACACTCAGTTTCTTCTTCTGTGCATGCTTTTTACTTCAGATTTTCATCTTTTCTTGAAATTCAGCTAATTTCTCTGAAGTAAAAAAAAATTACCTTTGCATTCCACGTGTTCTTGCTTTTCTTTTCTCAATCATTTGATCAAACATGATGTCTAATAATTCTACTTCATCTCCTTCATCTTTATTCTTTGATTTGTTTCCTGCTGATTTAATCTGTGGTTTTATGATCTTGCTATCACACAGTCAGGAAAATTCCCAGGATATACATCCTGTCATACCTCAGTTGCCTGATTTTCCAATGGTGTTTCAACCACAGTGGACTAGACACTCACCTGTGATCCAGCTATATCATTACCAAGGACAAATTCTATCCCTGGAGCCAAGATTTCCTCCAGGACCCCTACTAACACTTCTCCACTTTTCACTGGATTATCCAACACCAATGGAGCACTTGGTGTATCACAGTGAAATCCACATATTACCACAATTTCTGGAAATACTCCTGAATTACATATCTCCTCGTCTCTCAACATCAAAGGTCGTTATGCACCTGTATCTCTTAAAATTGTAATTGTACCTGCTCCTCCTGGCATATGCAAGTAAACCTGACTCTAGCAAGTAAATGGTAGAAGAGGATCAGACACTTTCTTCTCAAACAACCCATGACCAGATTGTACATTCTGGTGCCGCAGTTTAGCTTCTACTGTGCTTTCCTTTACCACTTCAACAAAATTCACTCGCTTATCCTATTTTCCAACATCCGTCTTCCTAGTGCTTTTTCTAAACCACCAACACTGAACTTTCATGAGCCCTATTTTGTTACAGTTGAAAACACCTGAGTTTTTTTTTAACATTTCTTCCCCTATCATGGGTTTCTTTTTTACCCTGTAGCAAACTATCTTTATTATCTTCAGTTTCCCTTACCACCTAAGGATTTCTCTTTTATCCAATTTCTATCCCTCACAGATTGAACTTGATGTTGGGAGCCAACTTTGATTTATGAACCAGTTCATAATCGTCATCCATGTCTACTGCTAATCTTGCAGTTTTAACTATCTGGTCTTCCTTGTGTGTTATCACTACTACAGGAGGTGATTTCTAGAACTCCTCCAAAACAATCGTCTCTCCAAGTGGGTTACATGTTTGACCTATTTTCAATGTCCACCTATGAAAATTACTTTGTTTGATCCTTTCAAGCTCAATGTGTGTTTGACCAGGGTCGCTGCTTAGATTTCTGAAACGGTGCCTGTGGGCTTCTGGCACTAGTTCATATGCACTTAAAATGGCTTTCTTCACCTCCTCATATTCCCCAGATGCCTCTGATAGTGATGCAAATACCTCATTGGCTCTACTTAGCACATCTGTTCGGATCAACAAAACACACATAGACACCAGCCACTTCATTTTTTAACTCACTTTCTCAAATGAAATGAAAAAGGTTTCTACACCCTTCTTGTCGAATTTAGGCAATGCTTGGATATATTTAAACAGATCTCCAATAGGCCTTTGGCTATGTTGGGTTTGCTAATCACTATCCTCCTCACTAAGCCTACCTTCTATCTTCAACTCTATCCTTCCTCTCTAAATTCTCTCCTGTTCTACTTTTCTTCTCTTTCGCTCTTTCTTCTGCTAGGGCCTTCCTCTACTTGTCGTTTTCCTCTGATTTTAATTGTAATTCAAACCGTTTGATTTCATTTTCTCTTTCTTTTTGTTCTGCCAGGGCTATTGTTTCCTTCGCTTTTGCCTCTAATTCAAGCTGCTTCAATTAATATTGAATTTCAGCCATCTCCAAAGCTTCTCATGGCATTTCTAGCAGTCGTAAATGTCGAGGTATTGCTGCAATTACCTCCCATTTTCGCATGGACAAAGGCAATCCCCAAATCCAGCTGGTTTACCAATTCCATCATAGGAGCAGGAAAACTTGACTTTTTGGGCCTAGGGTCTAGGCCCGAAACGTCAAGTTTTCCTGCTCCTATGATGCTGCTTGACCTGCTGTGTTCATCCAGCCCCACGCCTTGTTATCTCGGATTCTCCAGCATCTGCAGTACCTTTTATCTCGGTTTACCAATTCCAACTTGTTCACTTTTGTCTTGTTCACTTTTTGTAAAACTCCCAAAGTTACTTCTTCCAACCCCAGAATACTCCTGGAAACCAAAAGAGCCATTAGTAAACAAGGCACGCTTCGCTTAAACCAATGGAATTCAACACATGAAACCAAAAGACACTAGCATCTATCACTTGCTGCCTTTGAGTCCAACAACCCTAACACCAACTGGAAGTTATAGATTTCGATCCCAACAAGAGACCCCAGTTTATTTTGGGACAGACCAGACCACCTAAAAATATTTTAGCAAGGTATCCTAGACTCTAACCTTTTTTTCTTATTTTAAAGGCAGATGTTAAGAGTCATATTCGAGGTGCAATGCAACTGGTGAAGCTACTCGACATCGAGCAAAACACCATTAGTTTAAACACTATTAATAAAATAACAGCAAAAGAAAGGGGAATTTAGAATAACTTAACTATTGGAAAATTTAAAACAAATAATCCATATAGTACCTATTACTAATTAACTGTTCCAATATAGTAGCATCCCATAAACACAGTAGCATCCATTGGCAAAAAAGAATATTCAGACACAGATTCTCCAATCCGTGAGGAAAAACCATCAAGAGAAAATTCAAAGAAAGTAGCAGCGAGAGGCATTCAGTGAAGGCCCAACTCTTTTGAGACTCCAAAGGCTTCTGCTCAAAACTAAGCCTAAAAACTAAAAATAAACTAGAAAGCCTGGTCTCAGAGAGCTGGTCACACCCACGCTGCTCTAATTGTTCCAACATTAAAAACAAACCCAACGCCTCACAAATTGCTTACTTGCTTGGAGAGACCTCTCAGCCTCCGCCTTACAATTTCTCTTCAAGGAAAGAGTCAATATAACCTCTTAAAGTGATAGCATTGTCACAGTGAAGTAACTGAGGAGGAAATGGCCTAGAGGTATTATCGCTGGACCGTTAACCCAGAGACCAAGATAATGTTCTGGGGTTGAATTCAGCCACAGTAGATAGTGGAATTTGGATTCAATAAATATCTGGAATTAAGAATCTAGTGATGACCATGAATCCATTGCCAACTGTTGGAAAAATCCATTGGGTTTCCTAATATCCCTTATGATACGAAACTTGAATCCTTACCTGGCCTGGCCTACATGTGACTCCAGGCCCATAGCAATGTGCTTGACTTTCAACTTCCCTCTCGGCATTTAGGGATGGGCAATAAATGCTGCCTAAAAGTGATGCCCTCATCCCGTGAATTAATAATAAAGGAAGTGCCATGCTTCAGATGAAATGCAACTTGTCAAACTACCCGACGTCAAGCAAAATACAATTTATTTTAACTTTATAGTTAAAATATGAACAAAAGAAAGGGTAATTTAGAATAACTTAATGTTATAGGAAAACATAACAGAACATTAGGTACAGAAAATATTGCTATTTAACTATTCCAAAATAGTAACATCCCATAAACACACCCCTAGGCAAAAAGGGAAAGTTCGGACACAGATTCTCACAAGCAATTCTTCAATGCAGTAGGAAGAAATATCAACAGAAAATTCAGAGTATTTATCAAGCAGGAGATGTTTACTGAAGTGTCCAACTCTGTTGAAACCCCAACAGTTTCTAATGCTACTGAAAAGCAACAATCCAGAAACTCTGATCTGTGAGAACTGGTCACACCCGTGCAGGCTGTTAAACAAAAACCCAAGGCCTCCTAAGTTGCTTTCTTTACCTGAGACTGCTCTCTACCTTTGCCTTACAACTGCATTTCAAGAAGAAAATTGACAAAATAACCCCTTAAAGCCCCTGTATCATGACAGGGAGTAATGGTAAACGGGACAAAGAAAATGGCAAATCACTCTTAAAATTGTTGATGGAATGTGAAGCTGCTGAGTGATTCTCACTCTATTTACAAATCTTGGAGAGAGAGGGTTCAGCTTTTGTGTTTGACCATGATAATAACTCTTTCCTGTCTGGATTGAGTGACCGTACCACCTCTATTAAATGTTAACTATTTGTGGTCTGGTTTATACACACCATTGTTTGTTGGTTGTTAAACATTGTACAATTTGTGCATTTTGTCTCGGGGATTCGATGCCTGGAAATGCTTTGAGTTTAGTTCATAGTTTAGGAACGTATGGTGCTTCAAATAGTGTTGTGCGCCTGTATCATTGTGGAACATGTATGGTTAATGTAGCATCCTTTTAATGAACTATCAGTGCTTATGTAAAGCAAAACATACAATGAAATGTTGATTTAACATTTGGTTCTTAAAGGTTGGTAAACTTTACCTTTTGGAATTGGCTCCAATTAATTAAAGTTCATTGAAGAAGTAAAATTAAGTCAAAAGATATATCTCATTTGGACTTTCCTGAAATTAGTGTACTTTCTGCGTTGTCCTTGGATTGAGGAAAGAATCCTAGGTAGATGTAAATTTCATAAACTTAATGTTTAAAGACTTGTTGACGTTACCATCCTACGAATCCCCATAGGAATAAGATTAATTTGGAAAGGAAATAGGTAATAGGGAGGATGTAGTTCTCCATCAAAAATAAATGCATTTTCGGTAAGGCGGAGGAGACATTGAGGTGAATGGTGCAAGATTCCCATTAATGCTCTGGTGGAAGGTTGAGAGCAAGTTTAAAATCCAAAGTGAAAGGTCATGCCTACGTGTAGGGAACTGGAAATTGCAAATATACTGGATGACATCACAGAAATGACGGAGATGCATGGGAAGAGAATGGAAGGGAAGCCCACATTACGCTGGAAATATGCTCAAGATGACCAATCCACATGGAATACACCAATGGGTGTAACTGGGTCTGTGCCAATTGATTGTGCCCATGCATATCAAATAGAAACCTGCTGAATAGACTTTTCACAGAAAATCACAGAACACTGTGTGTACTGGAAAATCGAACATCAACAAACCAACAGCAAGTTTTGTCACCACTCAGCATGTCTACTCTGGTGTCCTGAGGAAGGGTCACCAGACCTGAAACATTAACTCTGTTTTTTACTTCACAGATGCTGCCAGACCTGCTGAGCTTTTCCAGCAACCTTGTTTTTGTCTCTGAACAGATTTCCTTTCAACTCAGAATGTAAGCATGAAAAACAACAACTGCCCTGCACTGAAATAAATCCTATCTGGCAGAATGCAATGACGCTCAGGTGAAATGATTGACACTGTACCTGTGCTTGTTGAACTGCTCCTGCCCACCATAATTCTGTTCGGCAGACCGGACAAATCCACATAGATTTGAACTTGTTGCAATGACTTTAATTATACTTAAATTAACCGAGCTGAGCTGCATTTGATGGTAGTGAATGAGACAGCGCTGAACCAGACCTGTTCTTGCTGAGCTCAATTTGTCCACATCGAACAAAGTGGATTACGATAAATCCTCCACATAATAAATCGAAAGGATCTCATCAGGACATAAAGGATGTAACCAGTTTGCTGTAATGGAGACATCCACACTGCTGTAATGGCTCCTGAGAGCAGAACTTACTGAATGTAACCACCCTGAGGAGGATCTTTATGCATTTACCCACTTTCAATCTAGATTAATGGGTGTGATTGAAAGTCCTAAAGTCATACAGCATGGACACAGCACTGGTCCAACCAGTCCATGCCGACCGTAATCCCAAACTAAACTAGTCTCACCTGCCTGCGCTTGGCCCATATCCCTCCAAACATTTCTTATTCATGTACTTATTTAAATATCTCTTAAACAAGCTGTCAATCGGGGGGGTCCCCAGTGAGAGAAGGATGTGAGGCTTATTGTTTTTTTCCTGTCTTTTTCATTCTTTTTACTTGTTTAATAAATGACCATATTTAAGCAAACTTGTGTTGTTGATTCTTCTCTTAAATACATTTAACCAAATCTGAAGAACCGCTTAGATACACTTTGTGATTCAAGACAGCGTTCAGAAGAGATTTACCAGGATTTTGCTGGTAATGGAGGGTTTGAGTTCTATTGAACAGGTTGAGACAATTCTCATTGGAGCATAGGACATTGAGGAGTTACTTTATAGAGGTTTATAAAATCATGAGGCATATGGATAATTTGAATGGCATGTGTCTTTTCCCAGAGTGGGATGGTTGGGATTTCAAGACTGGATTTTAAGGTGAGAGGAGAAAGATTTATAAAAGACACAAGTTTTTTTTTTACACAGAGAGTGGTTTATGTGTGGAATGAACTTCAAGAGGAAGTGTTGGATGCGGGTACACTGTCTTCAATAACAAAACATATCCAAGCGGCTCTTCAGATTCGGTTCAATGTAGTTAAGGGAAGACTCGACAACACAAATTTACTTAAATATGAACATTTATTAAGTAAATAAAAAGAATGAAAAAGAAAAGAACAATAAGCCTTCTATCCATCAGGGACCCCTGCAACGATGGATGGTCTAGAGGCTTAGGTTCATTCCTGGTACTGTTTGCGATTCCAGTCCAAGGTGAAATCCAACGACTCAAAATGAAACTCCCTCTCTTATACAGTATATGACAAACAGCAAGTACAGAAAAACATGTTGATTGAGCCGTCTTCAGCGCATACAGGAATGTTCACAGGACTCACTCAAGGTCACGCATTTGTTGAATATCATCATCAATTTTAGCCCATGCTGTACAATCCACCTCAATGATATTTGACAGCGCACATTACAGTTGAAAATACAGACGCAATCAGCAACAACTGTGTGAGAGCATATAGTAAGAGCATGTAACCTACACAGAAGATTAAAACTACAGTGAAAATAACCATCATCAATACGAATAATGTAACAGTAGCATGTGTCATCAAATTAATGATAGCAATAGCCTTTGGGGACCAATCTTTAATTATATCTCACTAGTGATGTACCGTCAATGCCGTGATAGAATCAACAAGTCATGTTAACATTAAGTTGCTGATCACCACTCATCTGTCTGCCTCCAATGGGGTCAATATTGAAATAAACCTACAGAGGGTTAGTGTTTTCATACTACCACTAATACCAGTGATATCCTTAATCACAGTCACTGTGCAACCACAGCACATATATTTACAAGCGACCTTAATCTATCCAAGCTCCTGTCCTGGGGTCGAGGATCCCATTCCTGCTGAGGGCCCTTAAAACTTGCAAGAGGGAGAGAGAAGAGAGTAGGGTGCCAGAATAGTTGGTTGTTAGTTAATTCCTTTCTGTTCTGGCGTTTGGACCTTTCTGCAAGCTTTAATTTTAATTACTGCTGCCACTGAGTATGTGACTAGGATCGCATGTTGGATTGTACTAGCTCTAGAGGTAATATAACATAGTTTTACCCATGTCATCATGTAGTTATAGACTACATTAAAGGTATGTTTACTGTCTGTGCAGATGTGAACTCTCTCATTTTTCTAGCTGGAGGGTGGCAGTGCTTTTAGTTCGGTGCTTTCGGTTTGCCCACCTGGGCAGTGTCATACTTCTATCCTGTCTCCTGCCAAAAGTTCCCCTTTCAAATTAACGCTAGCACAACCCATCCGGTCCTCAGCATCATAGTACCTCATCAACAAACATGCATTTCCCACCTTGTTCTTCTCATGCCTCTCGCCTAACTTGACCCTGTCTCTCTTCTTCCTGCTCCACGAGGGGGATACAATCATGTGCCCGTCCTTCCTGATTCACATAGTTTACTGAGTTCTCTCTATTGTCTTTAACCACTTCCACATGCTTGCCTGCTGGCAACAGTACAGCTTCCCGTTTGGCTCCCTACTGTCCATGACACCTCTCAAATTGCCAGCTTGCAATAGCTGGATTATACTATGTAGGGAGTGTAATATCACTTTCCCCAGTTGTGTCAAAGCGGGAGGATATTGTTAGTGCCCAGCTAGCACATTGGATGGCTCCAAAATATAATTATTGTCCCATCATTGCCGGATCCATTTTGCCTGACCAGTCCCATAGGCCAGAGCTTGTCTCCATGTCTCTGTAGAACTACTGCAGACCTATTGTCCTTACTTTGTTTGCAAAAGTGATGAAAGGGATTTTTTCATGTCAGGGAGTTCGAGTGCTGGTGCCGAGGCCCATGTCTGTTTGATTTTGAGAAGGCTGCCTCTTTCTTAGGTCCCTATTCAATTTTCTCTGAGCAAGTTGGCCCCCCTTTCATAAGACCTTGCGGGGATCTGGCAAGTTAGCTGTAGTTTTCCAGTTTTCTGCAACAGTTATAGTCCTCAAATTTTCTGATCCCATAACCAGTAACTCTTTTTTCTTTCATTTCCAATAATGCCTCCTGACTGAGGTGACCCGAATATTGTCTACAATTTTTTTCTGTTAATCTATTTACATAATTTACTCTAAAATTCAGAATATTCCAGATTCAGTTTCCTTAATTTGTGTCTTTTTTTTAACCTGCAGTTCCCTATCCACAGCTCACCTCACCCAAAAACGGTAAAATAATATCATAGCCAAACTCAAAATTTCTCCAGTACTCTTCATCTGTATCCGTCTTGAGGATACTTCCTCACCATGTTTCCTGCCTTGCCAATTATATGAATGATTGTATCATTGAGTCATAACTACTTCCAAATGCAGGTACCCCCTTTGAGCTACCATATACATTGTATCAAACAATACAGCTCTAACGTTCAACAGGCTTTGCCTTCAACTCATGCTTCCCACCTTTTAATTTTCCCAGGGTTCCCTTAGTACAGACTCCTAAACCACCTGATTCTTAGCTCAGCCTGTTGCCACATACACTGACTGTCCTATCACATTACAATTTCACCTACTGATTTAAACGCTGGAGTACGTGCATCATACAAGATGGGCTATCTGTACGTCATCCAATGGGCCCTTTCACTCAGTCCACTATTACTCCTTCCAGAGGCCATATTCTTTCATTTCTGTGACTAGGGTCGCATCATATTAATGACTGCAATAGCCTTTGAGGACCAACATTTAATTATTTCCCACCAGTGATGTACTGCCAATGCCGTGATGGATTCAGCAAGTCATGTTAACGTTAAGTTCCTGATCGCCACTCATCTGTCTGCCTCCAATGGGGTCAAAATTGAAATTTCATTTCCGTAACATTTTGACATAATAGAAAATCACATTCATTATTTTTATTGCAATTCTTTTGACATCCCTTTCACTAATACTACATTCCTTGTTTTACAGTCAGTTTCTCAATGGATTCTGTGCCAGTGTCTTATCATTTAAGCTACATTTTTGTGCTGTCCCACGCCACTAATCCCTTCATCAAGTAGGTTTTCATGTCTGAGACCCTTTCTTCAGTGCATGATTGTTTTCCATTTATTCCCTCATATTTGTTACCTCCAAGATAACATTCACTTTTGCACAATTAAATCGGTATCCCAAGACCATGTCATGCATTGTTGACTCCTATATGATCTTATCTAGTGAGGTTTTATTTATCTTCCCACATATTGTCCCAATGCCTCAGATCGTGGGTTGATCACCAATTCAGTCTTTCTTAAAAAGCAAGACAAGGACACAAACATCACCAAGAGAAATCTATCAGTTTGCTGCTCTCATCTAAACTTCCTTTTACCTAAAATACATTTCAATTTCAATTCGCATTTCAAATATTTTTCGCATTATACTTTTTTTTGTCTTGTGCCACCAGACTCCACCCTTAATTATTTTGTCTCATCTAATTTTGCAAGTTAACTATTACTACCTATCTAATTCCAAAGATCTGGAGAGATTCGTAGTCAATGGAACATAATCTTATAATATTTTAAAACGGAAGTCAAACATTTTTATTCAATTCAGGCAAAACATACTTTGTTTGTTCCTTCTCTTAAGATGTCAAACTTTTTTTCAGTTACTTGATAAACTCATTCTAGATATTTGATGTATCTCTATGTAAATTTGTCCAAATTCAATAGTCTATTTACTCTCTCAACTTACTAGCCATTTTCGTGCATTGAAATCACTGAAACTGTGTGCTTGCACTTTTATCATTTCCCAGAATCCCTTTACATTTTCAGGTAACTATTCCATTTAAATGTTTTAGAATTCCAGGGCATGTCAGTCTTAATACAGTTTTTGTCATGGTATGTTTAAGTGTACCTAGGCTCAGTGATTTTGAGATTCCTGATACTTGATACATTTAATGTAATCGCAATATGTCCCCAGCACTGAAATGTGTTATCGATGATGGTTTGATGGGTTGAGGGTGCCTCATCCATCATTGTGCTGTGACATTGAAAGTCCACAAACAAGGTCAGCATTAAGTGTCTTTCTTAAATAAAACAACCTCCATCCATTCCACGTAAAGCAGATGGATTAATTAGTATTAATCTAACATGGATTCAAAAAGGGGATGCGGCATAAACTCTTGCACGTAATTACGTCATCCATTTCTCCTCCCCTTGCAAGGGGAATAAGTGTGTTGTACTGTAAGAAAGGAAAAGACCAACCACTTCATTAAATTTGCCTCATCTAAACTGCCTACCAACGGAGAGCTGCATTTTCAACATTCTAAAGTCCCCATTATTGAATAATTTTACTACAAAGTACATTTAAAGTGACCCAATATTATCATCTGGAATTAAAGATTCACTCATGTGTCTAAACAATATTTGGAAGTTCACTCTGGCCAAAAAATGAAATTCCAAACTTTCTGGGATTAAAATTTTCCCGATATCCTTTCCTCAGTCCAAACACAACACTGAGCCAATTCCAAAAGCTAAACATTTTACAGGCTTTATGGTCAATTTTGAATCGACATTTTGTCACAGATTTTTGCTGATAGTTTCATAAAAGGACCATACATGTCCCACACCAACACAAGCACACACCACATTTTCAATTCACCAGACATTCCCAAAACGCAAACTAACTTAAATGTATCCCCATATCTCAAGCTCCAGGGCACAAAACCACACAAATTGTACAAAACGACATTTAGCAACCAATAAACAAAGGTGCATTAAAACCAGTCCACAAAAAAAGTAACTCTTCTATAAAGTTCTGCAACCTCGCACAGCGCAGAAACCTTTATCTTTCCTTTATTCATTGACAGGATGAGGGCATTGCTAACTAGGCAGCATTTATTGCCCATCCCTAATGGCCCAGAGGGCAGTTATGAGCCAACCATGTTGCTGTGGATCTGGAGGGACATGTAAGCCAGACCAAGTAAAGATGGCAGTTTCCTTCCCTACAGGGCATTAGTGAACCAGATAGGCTTTTCCTAACAATCGACAATGGGCTCATGGTCATCATTTGACTCTTAATTCCAGGTACTTGTTGAATTCAAATTCCACCATCTGCCATAGAGGGATTCAAACCCAGGTCCCGAGAACATGACCTTGGTCTCAGGATTAACAGTGCAGAGATATTACCACGAGGCCGTTGCCACCCCTTGTCTAGCCTCCAGTTCTCTATTTTTCTAGTTGTAACCATCCTTTCGGAGGTCCTAATTGTACGAACATATTAGCTGCAGACCTGAATCCAGAGTCTGCTGCATTCCAATCTGGAATACGGAATGTCTCTGGAGAATCAGGGTGTTTTTCACCTCTGAAGACATTTTCCCAATTCCCATCCTCATCACCAAAAATGTCTTGGATCACAGCGTGTATCCAAGCAGTTCTTCAGATTCGGTTAAATGTAGTTAAGAGAAGACTCGACAACACAAATTTACTTAAATATGAATATTTATCAAGTTAATCAAAGGAATGAAAAAGAAAGGAAAAGATCAATAAGCCTCACACCCTTCTGCCCATCAGGGCCCCCTCAATCAATGGCTGATCTGGAGTCTTAGGTTCATTCCTGGTACCGTTCGTGATCCTGGTCCGAGGTGAAGTCCAATGATTCAGGACGAAACTCTCACTCTCGTATGAAAAAAAAATATCGAATGTGTCACCTTCGGCACATCCAGGACTCATTCAAGGTCACACAGCTGCTAAATATCATTAGTTTTAGCCCATCCTTTGTCCCCCTCCACCCACATATCAACGAATACCGCTCACGCTTGGACATTGAGCAGTTTTTCTGCTGCCTCTGCCTCCAAGCTTACTTCTTCAACCGTGAACCTAACCCTCACTCTACTGACCCTTTCTCCCGCCTCCAACACAAGCCCTCCTCCTGGACACCACCCCAAGGCCTCCTACGCTCCCTCGACCTCTTCATTTCCAACTGCTGTCGAGACATCAATCGCCTCAACCTCTCCACCCATCTCACCCACTCCAACTTCTCCCCTGCAGAACGTGCAGCCCTCCACTCCCTCCGCTCCAATCCCAACCTCACCATAAAACCCGAGGACAAGGGAGGCGCAGTTGTAGTGTGGCGCACTGACCTATACATCGCTGAGGCCAGGTGCCAACTCTCCGACACCTCCTCCTACCGCCCCCTGGATCATGACCCCACCACCGAGCACCAAACCATCATCTCCCAAACCATCCACAACCTTATCATCTCAGGTGACCTCCCACCCACCGCCTCCAACCTCCTCATTCCCCAACCCCGCACCACCCGCTTCTATCTCCTTCCCAAAATGCACAAACCTGAATGCCCTGGCCGACCCATTGTCTCCGCCTGATCCTGCCCCACTGAACATATCTCCACCTACCTCGACTCCATTTTCTCCCCCTTGGTCCAGAAACTCCCTACCTATGTCCGTGACATCACCCACGCACTCCACCTCCTCCAGAACTTCCAATTCCCCGGTCCCCAACATTTCATTTTTACCATGGATGTCCAGCCCTAGACACCTACATTCCCCATACAGATGGCCTAAAGGCCCTCCGCTTCTTCCTGTCCCACAGACCTGACTAGTCACCTTCCACTGACACCCTCATCCGCTTAGCCGAACTCATCCTCACCCTCAACAACTTCTCTTTCAATTCCTCCCACTTCCTACAGACAAAGGGGGTGGCCATGGGTACCTGCATGGGCCCAAGCTATGCCTGCCTCTTTGTAGTTCACGTGGAATAATCCCTCTTCCGAACCTACACTGGCCCTAAACCCCACCTTTTCCTCCGTTACATTGATGACTGTATTGGCACCACCTCGGGCTTCCACAAGGAGCTCGAACAGTTCATCCACTTCACCAACATCTTCCACCCCAACCTTAAGTTCACCTGGACCATCTCTAACACCTCTCTCACCTTCCTGGACCTCTCTGTCTCCATCTCGGGTAACCACCTAGAAACCGATATCCATTTCAAGCCTATCGACTCCCACAGCTACCTAGGATACATCTCCTCCCATCCACCTTCCTGCAAAAATGCCATGCCCTATTCCGAATTCCTTCACCTCCACCGCATCTGCTCCCAGGATGAGGCATTCTACTCCTGAACATCTCAGATGTCCTCATTCTTCAAGGACCGCAACTTTCCCCCCGCAGTGATCGAGAACGCCCTCGACCGTGTCTCCCGCATTTCCTGCAAATCATCCCTCACACCCCGTCCCCGCAATAACAACAAAAAACAATCCCCCTCATCCTCACGTACCACCCCACCAATCTCCGGATCCAAAACATCATCCTCCCACACTTCCGCCATCTGCAATCTGACCCCACCTCCAAAGACATTTTTCCCTCCCCACCCTTGTCTGCTTTCCGGAGGGACCACTCTCTCCAGGACTCCCTTGTCAGCTCCACACTCTCCTCCAGCCCCACCACACCTGGCACTTTTCCCTGCAACCGCAGGAAGTGCTACACCTGCCCCCACACCTCCTCCCTCACCCCCATCCCAGGCCACAAGAAGACTTTCCACATCAAGCAGATGTTCACCTGCACATCTGCCAATGTGGTATACTGCATCCGCTGTACCTGTTGTGGCCTCCTCTACATCGGGGAAACCAAGCGGAGGCTTGGGGACTGCTTTGCAGAACACCTACGCTCGGTTCGCAACAAACAACTGCACCTCCCAGTCGCGAACCATTTCAACTCCCCCTCCCATTCCTCAGATGCCATGTCCATCCTGGGCCTCCTGCAGTGCCACAATGATGCCACCCGAAGGCTGCAGGAACAGCAAATCATATTTAGCCTGGGAACCCTGCAGCCCAATGGCATCAATGTGGATTTCACAAGCTTCAAAATCTCCCCTCCCCCAACCGCATCCCAAAACCAGCCCAGCTCGTCCCCGCCTCCCTAACCTGTTCTTCCTCTCAACTATGCCCTCCTCCCACGTCAAGCCGCACCCCCATCTCTTATCTACTAACCTCATCCCACCCCCTTGACCTGTCCGTCCTCCCTGGACTGACCTATCTCCTCCCTCCCTCCCCACCTACACTCACCTTTACTGGCTCCATCCCCGCCTCTTTGACTTGTCTGCCTCCTCTCCACCTATCCTCTCCTCTATCCATTTTCTATCCGCCTCCCCCTCTCTCCCTATTTCTTTCAGAACCCTCTTCCCCTCCCCCATTTCTGTTGAACGGTCTCGGCCCGAAACGTCAAGCTTTCCTGCTCCTATGATGCTGCTTGGCCTGCTGTGTTCATCCAGCTCCACAACTTGTTATCTCCAACTTAATATAACAGGACGACCAGAACTGGATACAATACTCCAGAAGACGGTTCACCAACGACTTGTAGAACATCAACAAAACATCCCAACTCCTAGACTCTAACATTTGAGCAATGGAGGCAAGCTTGCTAAACGCCTTTTTAACCAGCCTATACACTATGCAAACCTCAAAGATAATTAACCTGAACAACCTCGGTCTCTGTGTTCAACATTACCCAACGCCCTCGTTTCAATTGCATAAGTCATGCCCTTGTTTGTTTCACCAAAATGTAATACTCCACATTTATCCAAATGAAATTCCATCTGCCACTCTTCAGCCCTTTCAACCAATTGATCAAGATCCCTTTGTAATCTCAGATACTTTTCTATACCACCAATTTTGGTGTCATCCGCGAACTTACTAAATATATCTTCTATATTCTCATCTAAATCATTTATATAAATGACAAACAAAAATTATTGTGAAAAATTGCCTGTGAACGCTTGACATAACCATACTTCACTGCACTGGCCCATAATCAACGCAGATCGGTTGTGTTAAAGAGGATGTAAAGTCTCAGAATGTTTCGCAACTACTTTATTTGTGATCCACTTTCATACGGATCGAATCAATATCAGGAGCCAGAATTTATCTTTGCTTTACTCTGCGACCAGCTTATCCCTCCTCATTAATACATTGTACTGGTATTACTTCGCTCCACGTTGGAAAGTTAAGCATGTTAATTCCTAATGTATGATGTTCATTTACAAGACAGATTGTCGATAATTCATTACAAAAATACAAAACTCATTGTGATAGTACTGTAGACAAACTGAGTTTCACATTAGACCCGCTCATATCAAAGAAAAAGACTCCCTGACTCATCAAATTGTAAAATACGAGTCAAACTATGGGACCGTTGATCTGTCATCAATGTAAAAGATTAAAGTGTGCAGTTAACACCCAGGAGACTGATACCAAGTATAAATGGATACAACGTTTATTTCTAAACAGATTGCACCCAGATCTTCCGACAGAAATGCACGCAGCACCGACAGGTCTGTTATTTGCCATTTATTACCCTGTCATCGCGGCGATTGGTGTTCCAGGTAAAGTGCAGTGGTTAGTTCATAATTATTGATGTCATCGATTAGCTCATCAATGCTCTGATTCTTGCGCTGCAGTGGCCGTGTCTTTACTGAGAGACCCGCGTTCAAGTTCCACCGCTCCAGAGGTGTGAAATGATAGCTCTGAACAGGTTGATTAGAAAAATAGGTTAAACAAATCCTGCTTGTTCGCAATTTCATTTTTTCTCTCTTTCTCAATGGGATAATGTCAACACTTTAGCAAACTGGTCTCTTCTTTTTACAAAACCATTCCTCTCTTTTAACTTTCGCCGGAATTCGTGTGTTGGATTCCTCTTCGCTTGTGATCTTAACAACTATACTATTTAGCTGATTTACCCGAACCGTTTTAGGCGATAAATGTAAATTGTTTTTGCCATTAGAATTCTGCCCGTGATTCCATCTCATTTTGTTCGCATTGTGCACTGCCCGAAGGCATTCCCTAGCATCATTTCCTGCTGGCATTAATTCTTGCGCCTGCTGTGCCCCAGTTTTTGTTTAGCTTAATTGTGCTTTTGCCTTGCCTTTCTCATTCAGGAACAGGGTGAGAATGCAGCTTCCAGGCCTACCTGAGACGGAGCAGAAATCAAGCGTGTGTTGTTGTTGTTAGGATGAACGATATCCTGGACAAGTGAGAGAATCGTCACCTACCAAAATATAATGGCAACGTAAATGTAGCTTGATTTTGTTCATTATAATATTGATTTGGATGGAGTATCACACTGTTGTTACACATAGGGAGTCGAAAGCTTAGTTGACTGTGGCAGGTTTGCAATGAAGAGTGATGGCGTCAGTGTGGGTTCACCATCGGTAGTTACCGTGGAATCAATCTTAAATATTTAACGAGTTAAAATGTAATCAGAGAAGCGTACGGCCAGTGGGGAACCAAGACAATGGTTGATGGAAGCAAGGGAAGGACATCATTAAGGTATAACATTCAAGCTGCATCAACTAATAAAAGTGACATCGTGGTCTTCTTAGAAACTCGAAATTCTATTTGTGATTTTGAAAAAGATGATGAAATGACATTAGAAAGGCCAGCTGAACTTAAAATCGTTACAGTATGGCGGGCAAAGTGCTTCATAGAACACCTTTATATGCAATTGAAAGGTTCCTTACATGTGGGGTTCTGCTAGAGATGTTTAGACCTGTAAACGTTGCACGACTCTTTATCGAAGGTTTTAAGGATAAATCAACAAGTATCAGCAAATCCAAATAATCTTCGTAGTGGTATTTCATTTTATAGTGATGATAACACATACGTTAACAGTAAAATGGACAAATGTAGTTTCAATATGGCAGTACTGGTTTACAAAAGTCCCTTCATGTGAACTCATATTTCATCCTTCTTTATTGTGATGATAGTGGTTATTGATCAGCCTCCTGGATGAATTGTCCATTTGAACAGTTGGTTTCTGACCCAAGCGTTGCATCATGACTATCTTTGAGCATCAGACCCTTACAAGGGTGTAGAAGATTTAGAATGGATGTTGAATATATTTGCGACGATAGCTTTAGGTATGTGAGACCTTCATGTCAGTTGGAGAAACTGGTGTTTGTCATCCTGGAGAATAAATAACAAATAATAGAGTAAAATTGAGAACAAAAAGAGTTCTTGGCAGAGCTGGTCTAAATAGACTCTTCAGATTGAGATAAGGATGAAAAATCATAGGATATAAAGTTAAAGTGTTTACATCAGAACAAGAGATCACGTGGGAACACTTTTCTATTCAACGGCTGGTTAGGATGCTGAATGTCATACCTGAGACTGTTGTGGTGTCAAAAATAATTAGGGTGATTTCAAAAAAGGCCAGTAGATAAGCAGCTGAAGTCAGTGCTTTGCGACGTGTCCGGGGATTGGCCTCATAAGAATTGATTTTATTCAAGCTCCCAAGGTCAGGACCGACTGAGTAACCGCTTTCTTCGCTACGGCCATTTTCATGTTGTCATACTTGACATACATAGGCATAAATCAGACCAAACACCTGCTACAATATTTGTATTTCTGTCAACAATTAGATGCTTAATAAATTCGTTACAAAATATAATGGATTGCTTGATTGCTTTCCCTTTTGACTAAGCATATTCAGAAAATCAGTTTTTGAAATGCTCCGCTTCTGCTAACATCATAAAAGAATTTAGTCGCAATTACACTGGTAACATGTCCTCGATCATGTTCTTAAAACGGTGTAACTCCAATTAGGCTGCGTTCATAGTGCGGTAGTCCGCCCATCATGAAGTATTACTAAGAATTGAAAAGTCGCCATGGCCCTACTCTGTCATGATTAGAGAGATGGTCGGTGGTCGTTCAACCTGAGGCTCTCTGAACCTGAGATGAGGAGGTTGAGAAGGGGAGTCCGTGAAATTACAATTCCCTACGGACACTAACTCGTCATTTCTGATTGGCAGACCTAGATTAAAAGTGTAGATGTTGTACCTAATGAGGTTATTTCTTCTTTGTATCAACTGTCTTCCTGGCTCTCCACTGACGTTGCTCATGTCTGATTAGACGTGAGTTATTAGACAATTAAAGGAACGCTTCGGATATATAACTATATAAAGTGCAAGAGATTTCTGAAGAAAGGTCCAGACCCGAAACTTCAGCTTTCCTGTTCCTCTGATACTGCCTGGCCTGCTGTGTTCTTCCAGCTCCTCACTTTGTTAACTCTTATGTAAAATGTAATTTGCGTTTTCATTTGACTTTGCTTTGTTTCGGATACCCTCAATATTGGTGTCAATGAATTATCGACCTGACTTCTGAACTACTTCGATTTTGCCGACTCCCAAGTGTCCTGTCATCCAATGAGCTCTGAGTTTCATTGCATTTAACTATCAATTTGCGGGAATTTAATTTGAACTCATCAAAACAATTTCTTTAACAAAAATAGAGAAGCCATTGAGATTTTAAAGATTCTCCTGCCAGACTTTGATGTTTATTTCCTGCGGCAGTTTTATCATCAACCCACTCTTTTCTTCTATCTTCAAGCCAATTTTGTATCCAAATGGTACATGATTCCGGGATATTATAGTCATGATAGAAACAAAGCTAAGGGAGGAGCAGGACTAGCTGCTTAAAGTGGGGTGGCACGGTAGCACAGTGGTTACCATAGAACATAGAACATAGAACAATACAGTGCAGAACAGGCCCTTCGGCCCTCAATGTTGCGCCGACCTGTGAACTAATCTAAGCCCATCCCCCTACACTATCCGATCATCATCCATATGCTTATCCAAGGACTGTTTAAATGCCCCTAATGTGGCTGAGTTAACTACATTGGCAGGCAGGGCATTCCACGCCCTTACCACTCTCTGAGTAAAGAACCTGCCTCTGACATCTGTCTTAAATCTATCACCTCTCATTTTGCAGCTATGCCCCCTCGTACTAGCCGACGTCATCATCCTAGGAAAAAGACTCTCACTGCCCACCCTATCTAATCCTCTGATCATTTTGTAGGTCTCTATTAAATCACCTCTTAGCCTTCTTCTCTCCAATGAGAACAGACCCAAGTCCCTCAGCCTTTCCTCATAAGACCTTCGCTCCAGACCAGGCAACATCCTGGTACATCTCCTCTGCACCTTTTCCAATGCTTCCACATCCTTCCTGTAATGGGGCGACCAGAACTGTACGCAATATTCCAAGTGAGGCCGCACTAGCATTTTGTACAGTTTGTACAGTTTGTACAGTTTTGTACGTTTTGTACCACTGCTGCCTCACAGTGCCAGGGACCTGGGTTCGATTCCAGCCTTAGGCCACTGTCTGTGTGGAGTTTGCACATTCTCCCCGTGTCTGTGTGGGCTACCACCAAGTGCTCCAGTTTCCTCCCACAGTCCAAAGATGTGCAGGTTAGGTAGATTGGCTAGGCTAAATTGCCTGTAGTAGTTCAGGGAGGTGTAAATTAGGTGGGTTATAGGGGGATGGGTCTGGGTAGGATGCTCTGAGGTTCAGTGTGGACTTGTTGGGCCGAAAGGCCTGTTTCCACATTGCAGGAATTCTATGATTGCTCCACCAGTTCAAGTTCTAAATTGGGACCAGACAAATTTTGATGGAATTAGACAGGAGCTTGCAGAGGTTGACTGGAGTAGTTTGTTTGCAGGTAAAGGAACCTCTGGCCAGTGGGAGGCCTTTAAAAGTGTGATAGCTAGAGTTCAGGAACTTTATGTTCTTGTGAGGGTGAAGAACAAGGTTGGCAGGAGTTGGGAACTCTGGATGACAAGAGATATTGAGGTTTTGGCCAGCAAAAAGAAGGAGGCATGGCTAAGGAGCAGGCAGGTGGGATTATGTGAATCTCTGGAGGTATATAGGGGATATAGGAGTTTACTGAAGAAGGAAATCAGGAGAGCAAAAAGTGGGCATGGCATCGCTTTGGTTGAGAATATTAGGGTGAATCCAGACAGATTCTTAAAGTACGTTAAAGGAAAAAGAATAACTAGAGAGAGAATAGGACTGCTCAAAGGGCAAAATGGACATGTACATGTGGAACTGCAAAAGACGTGCTAGGTCCTCAATGAATACTTATCCTGTGTGTTTATGATGGAGAAAGGTATGAAGCCTTGGGAACTTGGGGAAGTTACTGGTGATATCTTGGGGACAGTCCATATCACAGTACAGGGTGTGTTGGAAGTATTTGAATGTACAAAGGTGGATAAATCTCCTGGTCCTGACCAGTAAAATCCAAGAAACTGGGGAGGAAACTTCAGGGGCCCTGGCTGATATATTTGTATCATTGTTAGCCATGGGTAAAGTCCTGAAAGACTGCAAGGTAGCGAATGTTTTGCCATCATTCAAGAAGGGCTGCAAAGAAAAACCTCAGAAATGCAGACAAGTAAGACACATCTGTGGTAGGTGAGTTACTTGAGAAGATTCATAAGGATAAGATATACATGCATTTGGAAAGATAGGGTTTGATTAGGAGTAGTCAGCATGGCTTTGTGCGTGGGAGATCATGCCTCAAAAATTTGTTAGAATTCTTTGATTAAGTGACCAGGAAGGCTGTGAGGGCAGGGCAGTAGATGTAGTCTACGTGGATTTCAGTAAGGCTTTTGATAAGGTTCCACATGGTGGGATGCTCTAGAACATTAGATGACATGGAATCCAGGGAGAGCTGGCAAATTGGATGCACAAATAGCTTGATGGTAGGAAGCAGAGAGTAATACTGGAAGGATGCTTATCTGACTGGAGGCCTGTGACTAGTGGTGTGCCTCAGGGGTCAGTGAAGGGCCCATTGCTGTTTGTTATCTATATTGATAACTTACATGAGATTGTACAAGGCATGATTATTATGTTTGCATATGACACTGAAATATGTGGTATCATGAATAGTGAGGAAGGTTATCAGAAATTGTAGCAGGATCTTGATCACCTGGGGAAGTGGGCCAAGAAATGGAAAGAGGAATTTAATATAGATAAGTGCGAGGCATTGCATCTTGGAAAGTCAAATCCAGGTAGGAGCTTCATGGTGAATGGTCTGATCTATAGGAATGTAGTGGAAGAGATGGACCTTGGAGTTCAGGTGCACTGTTCTCTGGAAGTGGAGTCACGGGTGGACAGGGCAGTGAAGAAGGATTTTGGCACACGGGCCTTGATCAGTCAGGATATTCAGCATAGAAGTTGGGAAGTTATGATGCAGTTGTACACGACATTGGTGAGGCTGCATGTGGAGTATTGTGTTCAGTTTTGGTCAACTTGCTACAGGAAGGATATTAGTAAACTGGAAAGAGTGCAGAGAAATTTACAAGGATGTCACCAGGGCTCAAGGGATTGAGTAATAGAGAGAGGTTGGACAAGCTAGGACATTTTTCTATAGATTCCTTCTTTTGATTCTTTTTTCTTCAGATACTCAGGGGGGGCTGCTGGGGGGATCCTATAGAAGTGTATAAGATCATGAGAGGCATGCATAGGGTAAATACACTCATTTTTTTTCCCCAGGGTTGATAATCGAGAATTAGAGGATGAAGGGTTTAGGCCCGAAACGTCAAGTTTTCCTGCTCCTATGATGCTGCTTGACCTGCTGTGTTCATCCAGCCCCATGCTTGTTATATTGTTCAATCATTGTGTATAGCAATTGGGATGTCGTGTTATGGCTCTACAGGACATTGGTTTGGCCACTTTTGCAATACTGCATTGAATTCTCGTCTCCCTGCTATAGGGAAGATGTTGTCAAACTTGAAAGGATTCCAAAAAGATTTGCAACGACCTTGCTAGGGTTGGAGTGTTTGAGCTATATGAGAGGCTGAACAGACTGGGTTTATTTCCCTTGGAGCGTTGCAGGCTTGACGGATGATCTTATAGAGGTTTATAAGTTCATGAGGGTCATGAGTGGAGTGAAAGGCCGAGGTCTTTTCCCCGGGGTGGGGGAGTCAAAAACCTGAGGGCATAGGTTTAGGTGACAGGGAAGATTAAAAGCGACCTGAGGGACATTTTCACACAGAGGGTGATGCGTGTATGGAATGAGCTGCCAGAGGAAATGATTGAGGCTGGTACAATTACAACAGTTAAAAGTCATCGGGATGTCTACTTGAATAGGAAGGGCTCAGATGGATATAGGCCAAATGCTGGCAAATGGGACTAGATTAATTCAGGATATCTGGTTGGCAGGGACGAGTTAGACTAAAAGGTCTGTTTCCCTGCTGTACAACTCTAAATGAGACTTAAACTGTTGACTCTATTGTCCCTCTACAAATGCTGCCGGACCTGGTTTCTGCAAAACATTCTGTTTTTTTTTCTTCTTACTTTCTTTTCTTCGATGCAATACTAAAGGAGCTTAATCTATTGGCGCCTCCAAACAAAATTTTGTTGAGGAACACAGTATTTCTCCGAATCGTTGCAGCCATTGCCTTCACGTCAGAATATTATTCTCTTTGCTGCATGAATGGCTTCCAAACATATTAGATATGCAGCGAGGTAATTCTTTTGGCTTCACTTTCTGATATCTTCACAATCCCACAATCTCTTGTGCTTATTTGATCCAGCAATTTTAAAATTTTGATTACCACAATCCATGCATTTACATTTCACAGATACCAGTTCATCAGCCTGTCCGCTCACAGACGTCTAAACTTCCACAAATACTCACAAAATACGGTGTCTGTTTTCAAACCCTCAATATCAGTGTTACTTACAGACAAGTTTCTTCAAAATCCTTGAGGCTCACAAGCCTACAGTAAAATCTACAGAATGCAGATGCTTCTCTGCTAGCTGGCAGTTATCCCGACTGTGGCGGTCTTTAGTATTTTCTCTTCACTGAGGTAGCCTGTGCAACTGTCCTCAATATTGACATTAATTATCTAATTTTTAACCTATATCTTGCTACCAGAGAAACTGCGTCACTTCCAAGATTCAGTAGTTCAGATCATGACCATAGTTAAATATTGGAAAGTCTCACTGCTTTTACTAACAACACACAAACATCACCTTTCCAAAGTTAGAAATAAATTTTCTTGCACAATTAACTCCTTGCTGTTGAAATGGCCTCGAACCAATTTGCTGCATGTCATGTTCTTTATCATCTGGAATATCTGAAAGAATACGTGCTAACGGTATGTTATGGGAGTTGATGTGCCACATCGTGTTATTTTTAGGGTAGCTATTCTTCATTGCGTTCATTGTACACTTTCACATTCTAATATAAGTGCTTTGTATAAATTCTAACTGAGTTGTTTATAAAAGGCACAGCTTGAAAAGACCAGAGAAAAATAAAATATTTCTATATGAATGTTTCTATGACATGGAAAATGTTTTCTATCTTTGAGAAATAATTTCCCTGCTCTCGCAGTCTTTCCCCTCTTTTATTTTGTCCTTTTCTGTTCCAGCTAACTTAGCAGTGATCTTGATCCTGTCCCGAAAAGCATGTGGTCTCTCTGGATGCATCATTTACTACCTAGTGTCTATGGCAGTCGCAGATTTACTGGTCATTACCACCGCTGTGATATTAAACCGGATTTCTGGCATATATTTTCCTAAAAGTTTTCTGTCCATCACTCCGTTATGCAGTCTTCGTTCTGTCCTGAACTATGGAACATTCAGCATGTCAGTATGGTTAACTGTCGCTTTCACCTTTGATCGATTTGTGGCCATTTGTTGTCAAAATTTCAAAAATAAACATTGCACCAGAAGAAAGGCGTGGCAAGTGATAGCAATCGTCTACACACTGAGCTGTTTGGTAAATGCATTCTTATATTTTATTTACGAACCAGTGTATATAGCCAAAAACAGGCCTTGGTTCTGCAGCATAAAATCAATATTTTATACATCACTTGCATGGGCCACATATGATTGGATTCTTACCATTTTAACGCCTTGTCTCCCCTTTATTCTGATTTTACTGGTCAATGCACTGACTGTTAAACATATTCTAACAGCAAATAGAGCCCGAAAGAGACTCCGAGTTCAGACCAATGTCCAGAATCAGAGTGACCCCGAGATCGAGAAGAGAAAGAAGTCCATTGTTTTACTCTTTAGCGTCTCTGGAAGCTTCATCTTATTGTATTTGCTGTTTTTTGTAGCAGTTGTCTATGTCCGAATTGCGGATATTACTTATTTCTCAGGTTCAAATTTCAATGATTCTAACTTTATTCTGGAGGAAAGTGGATTTATGCTGCAGTTGCTCAGTTCTTGCATAAACCCTTTTATTTATGCAGGAATACAGCGTAAAGTCAGGGATGAATTAAAGAATGGAGCGAAATATCCAGTAAATCTCATTGTTAGATTCTATAAATATCTAAAGTAGTAAAAATGACTTGTACATTTAATCTCCTCTCTGCTGTTTCACTTGATTGATCACGCTTACCTTATGAGATCCAAAAATTCATTCGTCCAAACTTCCTGGAAGTTGGGTACTGAAATGTTAACGCGTCATGTCCCAAAACCAGTTCTGTAGTTGTTAGGCTTTCCCGTATACCCATATTCATGCATAACTTAAGATAGGGACAGAATGAATGCTTCGGGAATTAGACAAAAATCTATTTCAAACATCCTACCTTTATTTAAAAAAACAGGATTTGGGATTCTATCTTCAAAATCTTCCCGGCCACATCCGAATACTCCATCTTGTCATCAAGAAATTTGAGATAAAAATAAGGGATTACCAATAACTAGCCACTAAAATAAAGAACTAATCTGCATATTAAATATCTTGTTTTCACTAACGATTTTGCATTCTGGGATCCTCTAATAATATTGTGAGGAAGTTACTGGTACATTGGGCTGATCGCTCAATTTTCTGTTGACCTCGGCATGAGTCTGGCAAACGCCACCTGTGGTAATGTAAGAAATTGCAGAAATCCTCTGATTCTCGAAATAAAGCACTGGGATCACCACATTCCGTTCGTCAACTTTGTCATCTGGTGTGTCTAAACTGCTATTCTAAGAATGGATTCTCATAATTTTCTTGTTATAACAAACATTACTTTTGCTGTGCATGTCCTGAACTTGTTTTGTACTTTACCTGTTCAAGCACTGAAGAATTGTTTTTTACAAATTGATTTGTATGTTACAGCCTCCTCGCCGTGAACTTGTCCTTTTGCAATCACAACTTGTTTTCTCTAATTTAGCTATTTCCTTTACCAAGACAAAAAACAACCATGTCACTTCCCTTTAGTAAATGATCTCAAAAGTGCGGTCATAAGGACAAAGTACCTATTGTCGCGTAATGCAAAACTACTGGCCGTTGTAGATGGCAGGCCTTAACAACATACTATACAGGAGGAACTAATGTCTCAGCAATTTGCGAAACAATTAACACACATATAATAAAAATGAATACCCTTTAATTCAGCACCTCTGCTTTTCTTTTATTTTCACATTAAATGCATATCTTCACCATTGACAGTCCCTTTCTGCGTTTCTATTCCGGGGCCTGCGGAGAGAAAAAAAAAATAAATGTACCATTCATGCTCCACAGAAACCGGTTGCTATTGAATCCACCGTCTCTGCATATTTCATGTGGTGATGCCGAATAGGAATTTCATTAAACTGGGAATCCACTCCTTCATATTTCTTCATATCTTGTTTCTATAGAATTCATATTAATATTAAATCATATCCGTCTTTAAATACATTGATTTATATAAGTATTTAAATAGTGGAATTATAGCTTGCCAGTTTATTGCAATACACAAATATTCCTAGCGGAACAAATTGTGTATTGATGAAGGACCTACTTGTAACTCCAAATGCAAAGACTGACTCATAGTAGGCATTTATCCAGTTGGCTAGGATTATTGTCAAGCATCTTTGCTCTTAAAATGGAAATTAATTAAAAACATACAAAAATTCAGAGCACATGCGATCGTGAAACCCGTATTGTAAATGATAACAAGTACAGATGTCAAAGTAAAGACGGAGCTGCCGAGCAACTGGAAAATACACTAATGCGTAAATATTTTGACAGTGATTAAAGTGGAAAGTTAAGCAAGTTCAGATAAAATGGAACCTAGATTAGGGAGAGAAATAAGGATGGAAACAGCAGACCCTTTTGATATTGTAGCCTTTTTTTGGATATATCAATCGGTTAAAAACTTACAGTGCAAAATCAAACTAAAATTAGAACAACGAACATGATGTAACAAATGACAGGCAGAATTTTACGTTTGGCAGGAAAAGAAATCCTGTGAGCTAATGAGCTAATTAAGAAATAACGATCAATACAAACTTGCAATCACCAATTTCTTCTGACAGCCTTGATTAACTAATTAAGTTAAATGTGGAGATGTTTGATGAAGGCGTGTGCCGATTGTCTACGCTGATTAAAAAGCTATTTGACAACACTCCAATTGAAAGAAAAATTCGCAAATTTTAATGCAATGAATTTAAAAAGACATTCCAGCACGTGACTAAAGTTGTTTAAAAAATTAAACAATTTAACCGTTTACCACAGCAATTGATTTTAGACTACAGTGGGTAATGAAGTTTTACAGGTGTTTGTGTAAGAAATACATTGATGTATTACAATATACTATACTATACAATATACTATTGATGTATTACAATAACTGTGATGGCAATCTGCAGTAGGAGAAGTGTAATGTACAATTTCAAATGAAAGTTCGCTGGATTGGACAATCAAACAGCTGATTCAATTAATACACAAAAATTTGAAGTCATCCGTTTGAGAAGAACGTTGAATGAAAATACGAAAAAAAGCTTAGTTCTAAAGTGGTGGATAAGCAGAGGAACATACGGTGATATGTCTGCACTAATTTAACTTTGCAGCGCAATAAGAGAGTTGGTTTCAGCTTCCAATGCTTCTTTTAAAATAAAAGAATATACCATAAAAAGAAAGGGAGCTGTTTTAACATCGTGTTAGACGAATAAATAGTTCTGTGAATATTTAAAATAACATTAATAGCATCTTGCGGCGGGTAGTCATGACCAGGAGATTAAAGACATGGGTTAGAAAAACCATGGGAGTGTTCTACCACTATTTTGGATCGTCAAAACAACACAATCCATTATTCCTGCATTGAGCGAGCCTGCAGACTTATTTATCAGATACATGACTCCAAATGACCCAAATATTTCCAATATTCTCATTACTTTTTGACGACAACAATTCAGGAAATTTGTGATCGGACAAAACGAAGCTACCTGGCGACCCTTCTAGTTTCTTCGGTCTCTCTCTCTCCTTTTCTCTTGATGTCTCCGTTGTTCTAGGCGTTTACGTCCAGAGCTGTGAATAGAGATATGTTTTTCAAGTCACTGGGAGAAATGTATCACCGCAAACCTATGCCCATGAATGGCGTTTTATGTGACATTGACAGAGGAAAAAAGAACGAAACAAAACGAAGAAATTCTGTCTCTATCTTTACAAAGGAGGAAACAAATAACGTACCAGAAATCATGGGGAACACAGAGACTAGTGAGTGGGGGGGTACTGAAGCAAGTACTTACTTGAGAGAAACGGTGTTGGACAAATTGTGAGATTCAAGGCTGATAATCTACGTCACACAGTACTTAAGGAAGTGACCCTGGAAATAGTGGATGCCTTGTTGGTCATCTTCCAAGAGTCTTTGGGCTCTGGAACAGGCCTCAGAGATTGGACGGTAGCGAATGTAACACAACTATTTAAAAAGAAAGGTAGAGAGTAAACAGCGAACTTTAGACTAGTGAGTCTGACGTCAGCAGCGGTGAAGATGCTAGAGACCCTTATATAGGATTTTATAGCAGAACTCCTAGAAAATAGTGACAGAATCAAACGTAGTCAGCGTGGATTTACAAAAGGGAAAACGCGCTTGACAAATCGATTAAATGTAACTCGTACAGTTGATCATGTGAAGCTGTGGATACGGCTTATCCGGATTTTCAGGAGGCTTTCAACAAAGTCCAACATTAAAAAAAATTCAGAAATGTTGTCTGTTGGCTTCTGGTCTAGCTCATACGCACTTAAGATGTCATTTTTCATCACATTATACTCCTGAGATACCTGCTGTTAAAGTGATGCAAATACCTCACGAGCTCTACCTATCAACTTTGTTTAGAACCATAGCACCCACATGATCACCAGCCATTTTACTTGTTTAGCCACTTTCTCCAACGAAATGAAAAAGTCTTCCACATCCTTCTCGTCAAACTAAGGTAACGTTTGAACTTATTTAAGCACAAGCCCTTTGAATGTGATGGGATTGGTCTCCATCACTGCTTTTACTTCTAACCTTGAAAGTTCAACAAATCTTTATTTCTCCCAGTCTTCTGCTGGGGCTATTCTTTCCTCTTCTTTACTTCTGCTCGAGCTGTTCTTACTTTCCGCTTATTTCTGTTTTCATTCGTAATTCAAACTGTTTCTTTTCCTTTTCATGTTCAAGCTGCTTCATTTTAAATTGAATGTTAGCCATTTCCAATGATTCTGGTGGCATTCCTGGCGATTGTAAAAGCTGCACGATTACCATAATTATCTCCCACTTTCTCAAGTAGGCAACTCCAACTTCAGCTTGGCTGACATTTGGGAAAGCATTGGCTTGCTCACCTTCTCTAAAACTCCCGAAGTAACTTCTTCCACACGCGGGAAATTCCTGGTGACCGAAATAGCATTTATTACACAAGGCACATCTTGTTTAAATAAACCAAATTTAACACCTGAAATGACAGGTACCAACGCTTACCACTCGCTGCCTTTGAGTCCAGTAATGTTAAACGCAACCTGGAATTAGAGATGTTGATCCTGACAATAGCTCTCAATTTGTTACACAGCGGACAAAATCCCCTCACGATACATTAAGAAAATATCCTTGACCCTAACCTTGATCTTATTTTAAAGGTAAGTGTGAGGTACTGTGTTCCAGATGCAATGTGATTCGTCAAACTGTTTGACGTTAAGCCAGATACAATTTATTCAAACACTATCGTTAAAATAGAACAAAAGAAAGAGGAACTTGGAATAGCAACTCTATTGGAAAACTTATCTGAATAATACATAACTTTACAACTAAACAGTAACAGTTTCAATATAGTAATATCCCATAAAGACACACTTAGCAAAAGGCAAATTCAGAAAACAGAATCGTTTTACATGCAACTCCAGCAGCCCAGGAATCATAGAATCCCTACAGTGTGGAAACAGGCCATTCAGCCCACACAAATCCATGCTGCCCCTCCAAAGAGCATCCCACCCAGCCTCATTATCCTACCGCTGATTTCCCATGTGTAATCTACCTATCCTCAACATCCCTGGGCACTATGGACAATTTAGCATGGCCAATCCACTTAGCCTGCGCATCTTTGGACTGCGGGAGGAAACTGGAGCACTTGGAGGAAACCTGTGCAGACATGGGGATAACCTGCAGACTCCACACAGATAGTCGCCCAAGGCTGGAATTGAACCCAAGGCAGCAGTGCTAAACACTGATCCACCGTACTGTCCCGAAAAACATCCAGAGAATACACACAGAGAGACTGCAGCAGCTGGGAAAGATTCACTGCCTTCTAATCTTGCTGAAACTCCAATAACAACTGCTGCTGAAAAACTAAAATGCTAGTTTCTTGAGAACTTGACCCCACCCAGTCAGGCTGCTTCTGTTGTTCCAACGTTAAAACCATAGGCCTCACAAGCTGTTTACTCTAGTGATTTTGGTAGACTGCTCTGCCTTATAACCTCTTCAAAAAAAAGGACAAAATGACTTCTTAAAGCCACAGCTTTGATACAGTTGCGACCTCCCTAACTTACAGAGCCTGGTTCACAGTCTTGTTCACTTTTGACAGATTTATTGCTATGTCTTGCCGGGAGTCGAAAATAAGGTATTGCACTCAAAAGATAGGAGCACGTGTTATAGTTACAATATTAGCCCTTGACTACATTAAAAAATGTCCTGTATATTTCACAATACATAACAATATGGTTCTGTAGCAAAGAAGCAAAATTTTATGCGTCCTCTCCTTGGACTGCATATGATTGGAATCGTTCCATTTTGACCCTTGTTTATCTTCTGTTCTGATTTTGTTGTTCAATATTCTAACTGTCAGACGCTTTCTGACGGCCCGTGGAGCCCGCAGTGACGCTGGGCCAAGAACAATAGACAAAGTAAGAATAATTCAAAGATGGAGAAGCTCCGTCATTTTACTCTTCACTGCCTCGGACTGTTTCCTCCTATTGTAATTTTTATGTTTTATAATGATCTACTATGTACGAAATGTCAACGCAACATATACTTCAAGTTCTGATTTTATTGTTACCACAGTTATTCTCCAGAAAACGGGTATATGCTTCAACTGTTGAGCTTATGCATCATACCATTTATTTATGTTGGAACCCACAGTAAATTCATAGCTACGCTAAAGAATGGTGTAATCCATGGCAAATTTGAGATGGCAAATATTCATCTACGCCATGGCTGACTGACATACACAGGGGTACGACTGACAGTGGCAAAGGCCGAGCGATGCTCATCATCTTATGCACATATGGCATCACTATCACGTCGAGGTATGTTGGCCTGCCGGAAGTCAGGACTGTACAGATGTAACGTTACTACCATACCATACTCAGAACATTGAACATAGAACTGTACAGCACAGTACAGGCCCTTCGGCCCACGATGTTGTGCCGAACATTTACCCTAAACCTAAGGTCTATCTAAACTCCACCTCTACCTTATACTATCATCCATATGCCTATCTAATATCCGCTATAATGCCCCTAATGAGGCCGACTCCACCAACCTCTCCGGCAATGCATTCTACGCCCCTACCACGCTCTGAGTAAAGAACCTATCTCTGACGTCTCCCCTATATCACCCTCCACTCAATTTAAAACTGTGGCCCCTCGTAATAGCTAGCTCCACCCTAGGAAGAAGTCTCTGGCTATCCACTCTATCTATACCTCTGATCATTTTGTACACCTCTATCCAGTCAAAAGGATTGTAGTGATCCCATTTAGGGGAGTCATCTCACTCGAAAAGAAGATTATTGAAAAGACCTGTTGGCTAACTTCATACCGAGCACTGGAAGAATATATAAAGTGAGTTTGTTGACAATTAAACTCGCCACTTATTGCTATTTTTATGCCTCAATAGCTAACCGACCTTTTAGCTTTGTTAGCTTTACAGTACGTTCAATATGCTGCAAATCAATATCTAGTTGGCGACTGTCACTTGTCCAGTAAAGAAAGGATAAAAGATGTACGCATTGAACGTGCAATCTTGATAAATATATCCATGCATATAAATGCATTTTAGCCTATGGGTATATTTTCTTTCTGAACTGCTCACCTGATAAATGGAGAACTGTTGAGTGCTGGTGTCATATTACGGGAATATATTCTTCGGCTTCTCTGAGTGGAGCACTGCAGAACAACCACTGGAGGCAATATTCGGTACTGGAGGATGGCTGTATTGATGCAGCAACCACACTCCGCACGGCCACATCCGCGTAAACCAGTGTGGGGCAGGAAGGGCCAGGCAGCATCAGAGGAGCAGGAAAGTTGGCATTTCGGGTCGGGACCCTTCTTCAGAACCTTCTGACGCTGGGAGGAACCTCCTGAAGCTGAAGCCCTTTTCTGCAGAAGGGTCCTGAACCAAAGCGTCAACTTTCCTACTCCTCTGATGCTTGCCTGGCCTGCAGTGTTCCTCCAGCTCCACACTGTGTTATCCCTGACTCCAGCATTGGCAGTTCTCACGATCTCACATCCAGGTAAAGTTGTCGACTTCACCATTTAGTAACACGGAGCTCAGACGAACAGGGGGATCTTGGGGTAATGTCCACGAATCATTGAAGGTGACTAGGAGAGATTAAGCAGACATGCCAAACTTGCCATTATTGATCGAGGGCATAGATTATAAAAGCAGGGAGGTTATGTTGAAGCTGCAGAAAACTTCGGTAAGTCCACAGATGGGGTATTGTGTATAGTCTGGTGTCCAGACTGTTGAAGGCTGTGAACTCACTGGGAGATTTATCACGATGTCGCTTAGGACGATGTCTCTCTATGAAGAAATGCTGGATGTTCTTTTTATTTGAAAGAACATAATGTCGAGGTGGGACTTGATAGACGTGTAATCGATTGCAAAAGGCATTGGCAAGGTGGATAGAAAGCAAATTTTCCGCTTGGGGGAAGAGTCAATAACAATAGGCAAGAATTTTAAAGTGAAAGACAGGAGGCATAGGGGGAATTGAGAAAAAATAACAAATTCACATAGGGTGTCGTGTGGGTCTGGAATGCACTGTTGGAGAGTTTAGTTGGGGCAGCATACTTCACAATTTCTAAAATACTTCGATGAGCACTTTAAATGTCACAATATCCAAGTCTGTGGACCTAGTTCGGGAAAGCGAGACTCATATTTCATGTAGCTTTGGCGGTGCAGGGCTGATGGACGGAAGGGCCTCTTGAGCACTGCATAAATCAGTGATTCTAAGAAAAATGAGCTGAATTTGCGAGTATATTTCCAACAGCGTGCCCAACGGGTGTTTTCGTCAAGTTTTTTTTAACAAAAGATTTTGTGGCGATAAATCCTATACAGAAGATTGATAAAACAGCAGGAAGTCAACAAGAAAATACTCATTTTTGCAACAACCTTTATCCCATTTAAATTCGCAAAAGCATTTCAGAAATACTCAAGACCTTGACCAGAAGATGAAATGTTGCTTGGAAGTTTGCAAAAACTTAAAATAGGATTACCATAGTCCCACTCTCACTAGAGGGAAACCACGAACAAAAGCAGAAGTTGCTGGAAAAGCTCGGCAGGTCTGACAGCATCTGTGAAGAAAAAAAATCAGCGTTACAGTTTCGGGTCCGGTGATTCTTCCTCAGTTCTGATTTGCAGCACCCGCAGTTCTTTAGGTTTTTATTAGAGAGAAACCATAGTTGGTTGTTCGGCCTGAGTGTCACCGCGCATCAGGCAAAGGGAGATGTTGAGTCCTTCATTGTAACCTCAGTTGGAATAGGGACTGAAGTCACAGTGCTGACATCATGTTACGTCATAACCCAGTCATCCAGTGAACTGCGTTGTCAACGCTCAGAGAGGATCACTCTGGAGATTGATTGGTCAAGTTGTGCAGTAACAGTCCGGAATTGCATAGAAGGTCCGAAACGATGAGCTGGTGTCACTTACTTTAACTGCCGGTTTAAAAGCGGATTCAAAGAAAAGTCTTCCAACCACGCGAACATACTTTGCACAGTGTCATGATGAGTTGAAAACCTTAAATGCCACCAATTAAGTAGTCGCTCCCCATTCAAAAGTTGAAGTGATTCAACGTTGATTGACAGAAATGATGTTGCTTCTCTGGTAAGTCACAAGTGACGAATCAGCGATTCCTGAATAATTAAGTAATCGTTTTCAGGAAACAACTCTGTGGAAATTCAATGTATAGTTGGCTATAATAATCATGAAAGTAGGCTGTGAATTTGGTAGCGTGCAACACTGGAAATGTGATACTCGTCTCCGCCTTAAAAAATAACATAATATTTGGGCCTCAACAACTTTCTGCGGCAGTGAATTCTACAGGTTCACCAGTCTCTGGGTGAAGGCATTTCTCGTCATCCCTATCTTAAATTGTTTACGACTTTTCCTTAAACTATGACCCATGGTTCTGCATTCCCCACATCAGGAACATCCTTCCAGCATCTAACTTGTCTACTCCTGTTGGAATTTTACCAGTTTCTATGACATTATTCATCAATCTGCGAAAACCTAGTGATTACGATCCTAACGACTCAATCTGTCCTGATATTTGCGTCTTGTCCTCCCAGAAATCAATTTGATAAATTTTCGTTGCCTTCCCTGTATAACAAGAATACTCTTCCTTAGATAAGGAGACCAAACAGCGCATAATATCCAGCAACGGCCTCATTAACATCCTGTATATTTACAAGTGAGACACCCTTTTCCCTGTACTCAAATTCTCTCGTTCTGATGGCCAACATATAGTTTGCCTTCTTTACTAACTGCTGCAGTTTCGCGCTGCCTTTCAGTGGCTGGTGCACGTCGACGCCCAGGTCTCATTAAGCATTCCCCCTCCTCAATTTACAGCCATTCAAATAATAACCTCGCACCTTATTCTCTATATACTGCATCTTCCGCGCACTGTCCCACATACTCATCCTGTTCAAACCATTGCAACACCTCTGCATTCCCTCACAACTAATTCTTCCACCCAGCTTTGAGTTGTCTGAAATGTTGAGATATAATATTTATTTCCTTCATAAAAAATCAATAACATATATTTTGAATAGCTGTAGTCCTGGTACAGATCTCTGCGCTACCCCACTCGTCTCGGCCTGCCCTTCAGAAAACTACACATTTATTTCCTAATCTGCTAGGCAATTTTCTATCCATCTCAACACAGCACCACCAGTCCATGCACTTTCATTTCTTATTAGAATCCCTACAGTGTGGGGACAGGCCCTTCGGCCCAACAAGTCCACAGCGACCCGCGCAGCATCCCACCCAGACCCATCCCCCCATAACCCACGCATCCCTGAACACTATGGGCAATTTAGCATGGCCAATCCACCTAGCCTGCACATCTTTGGACTGTGGGGAGGAAATCCACGCAGACACAGGGAGAATGTACAAGCTCCGCACAGTCACCTGGGGCTGGAATCGGACCCGGGTCCCTGGCGCTGTGAGGCTGTAGTGCTAACCACTGAGCCACCGTGCCATCCCTTCTGTCCTGAAACAGAAACATTAATCTTTTATTCCAACTTCAATAGCTTAACTGATAGAACTGAACAAGAAAAAATATATAAATTCAGATAGTAAAATGTACAACTGAAGTAATGATTTTCACTTGAAAGTATAGCAAAACCACGTGGTCAGCCTCCATTTAAAATGAGTCGATAATTAAACTGATCAATTATGATTTTATACAACTACAAACAAGATTATTTCCCAATTTAAGGTAGAAAGTTAAAACCTCTGGGCAACATCTTTACTAGCCGGTCATGTACTAGACGCTTCAAATGGCAAAGCCAGAAAGAATCAAGGTTAAAAAAAACTTGAGGAACTCTAATCACAGTCTGAACACACTCACACCTTACTGAAGCTGTTATCGACCGTGTTGTGCTGACAAATTTGCATATTTTCTTTGAAGGTAAATAATTTCATTCACGTCCATATTCTAAATTTACAACGTTTACATTTCTGTCGAATGCAATGTTTTTTTGTGCCAATTTGAGTTGGTCAAAAGTATTATTAGGAATCAAATTAAATTTGCATTCACCATTGTCAAAAAGAAAATATTTTGGCGGAGACATCAGATGACTCACTAGCCACAAAAGACCCAGCCTCCGACCCAACACTTGCATCCAGAGCTTGTAACGCGTCGTCCACTTCGCCTTCTGGTTCATAGTATCCCCTCAGATGTTGATCGTAGGTGAATCAGAGGTGCTGATGTAATCGAATGTCAAGGGATCATGGTTAGATTCGCAGATAACAGCATTTCTGAAGAAGGGTCTAGGCCCGTAACGCCAGCTTTCCTGCTCCTCCGATGCTGCTTGGCCTGCTGTGTTCATCCAGCTCTACACCTTGTTATCTCAGATTCTCCAGCATCTGCAGTTCCTACTAACTCTCTCCAACACTGGATATTGTTTAGTTCTTGCTGAGCAAGAATATGAACAATTTCAGCATCTGATGACTTGAGATGCGTGTAGAACATTGCGCACCCAGCAGCGAATATCATGACAGCTGACCTGAGGATGAATGGAATGTCATCAACCGAGGTTCTGAAAATGTTAGCATCTAGAAATCGACCCTCAAGAACTCTTTTAGTTATCCGTTCTGATATTGAAATTATTTTGCTCCAGCAACCGCAGGTTTCTGTTTGGTATGGTTACAACCAATGAATTCCGCCCTCCCCCGCCCACAACCCTGGTTCCTATTTAACTCCAGTTCTCCTTGGGGTTGTTGTTGAGACTCTCAGTCAAATGCTGCCTTGTTGTCAAGTGTTATGCACTCTCACTTCACCTCTGGAGGTTAGCTTATTTTGTCCATGTATGGACCAAGACTGAATAAGGTTAGAGGCCCTGGTGGAACAGAAACTGAATGCCAATGAACAGGTTATTGTTCAGCAAGCTCAGATTTCTCACACTGCTGTCGTTCCTGTCACTAATTGGCTGATGTTCGTGAGTATACTGGTCGAGTGTCAATTAGCTGCCATAGATTTGTCCTGCTTTATTGAGAGAGAACATGACTGGGCGATTTTTAAATAGATGGTGGCAGAGAAACTTATTTGATGAGAATTCTGGGAGAAGTCGGCGCAGCCACCACTACTGATCAGAGGAGTCAGGAAGGGCCCACTGGATTTCCGTGTGTAAGGAGAACAAGGTAAAGTGATTTTATTTTTGTCAGTGTGAAGGGGTAGGAGATGGCGCGGAGGGTGGTGATGTGTTCCTCCTGCTAGATGTGGGAGAACAGGGAGCAGTCTAGTGACCCTGACGACTATGTCTGTAGGAAGTCTGATTGGCTGCAGCTCGTCACAAACCCAGTCATTTAGTTGGAGCTGCAGCTGAATGCACTGAGGAGCATACAGGGGGCAGAAGATGAGATAGACACTAGTTACAGGGGGACCTCAGGGAGAGGTAGGCAGGTAGTTCAGAAGTCTCCTGTGGCTATTGCCCTCGATAACATATATTCTGTTTTGCATCCTGGTTGGGGAGATAGCCTCTCAGGGGTGTATAATAGCAGCAGCCAGGCCTGTGGCACAACAACCAGCTCTGCTGTAGAGCAGGATCGGCAAAGTCCAAATGAGTGATAGTGGTAGGACACTCGTTAGTTAGGGGCACAGCTAGGTGTTTCTGCGGCCACATTCAAGAATCCAGGATGGCATGGGGCAGGGTGAGCAGCCAGATATCGTTGTGCATATTGGTACCAATAATACAGGTAGAAAGTGCTGGCCTCTTCAGCGGTAGGGGTAACCTGTACAAGAGTGGACAGGTTGCCCCTAAACTGGTGGGGAACCAAATCTTCGCACGGAGGATTGCTAGCACTACTCGGGAGGGTTTGGACGACTGTGGCATGGAGCTGGGAAAAACAGCAGCAGGCCAGCAGTTGGAGGGATTCAGAAAAAGGTGGATGTTACGACCAGTAAATCAGAAAGGAAGGACAGGCAGAGACAAATGGATCTAACGGGCTGAAGTGTGTTTATTTCAATGCAAGGAGTATTATGGGTAAGATGGATGAGCTTAGAGCATGGATCAGTGCATAGGACCATAACGACCATAGGACGTTATGGCCATTACAGAGACTTAGTTGAGAGAGGAACTGAACGGGCGACTCAACGTTCCAGGGTTTTGCTGTTTCAGATAAGGTAGAGAGGAAGGTAAAAGTGGTGGAGGAATTGTGTTACTAATCAAGGAGAATGTCACATCTACACTCAGAAGACATGCTGGCCTCATCCACTGAGGCGGTACCGGTAGAGTTCAAAAATAAGATAGGTGCAATCACTCTGATAGAATTATACCACAGCCCCCCCGCGGGGGCGGGGCGCCCAGCAACCACCAAGACATTGAGGAACAAATATGTAGGCAGATTATCAAAGGATGTAATCTGAATACAGTTGTCATCGTGGGTGATTTTAACTTCCCCAGTACTGGCTGGGACTCCGCTAGAGCAAGAAGCTTTGAAGGGAAAAAATTTGTTCAGTGTATCCAAGAGAGTTTCTTAAAACACGATGTGGATAGTCCAACTAGAGGAGGGGCCATACTGCACCTTATATTTGTTGATAAGCCTAGACAGGTGACTGACCTTTCACTAGGAGAGCATTTTGGAAATAGTGATCACAATTCCTTAAATCCTTAGATTTCTATGAATAAGATAAGTCAGGACCTTGCAGGAATGTGCTAAATTGGGGGAGGGCAAATTACTTCAGTATTAGGTGGGAGCTAAGGAATGTTCATCTGGAGGAGCCTTTTATCAGGCAAGTCCACAACTGACATGTGGGAATTGTTTAAATACCTGCTAATCAGAGTTCAGGACCAGCATGTTCCAGTAAGGAGGAAAGATAAGGATGACAAGGCAAGGAACCCTTGGATGATGAGGGAAGTTGTGAATTTAGTCAAAAGGAGAAAAAGAAGCATATGTAAGATTGAGGAAGCTAAAATTGGACGGGGGCTATGAGGGATATAAAGAACGCAGGAAAGAACTCAAGCAAGGAATTAGGAGAGCAAGAAGGGGTCATGAAATAATCTTGGCAAGTAGGGTTCAAGGTATTCTATACATACATTAAAAACAAAGGGATAACTAGGGAGAAGTTAGCACCACTCGAGGATAAAGGAGGGAACTCGTGCTTGGAGGCAGAGGATGTGGGTGAGATCCTAAATGAGTACTTTTCATCGGTATTCATGCAGGAGAAAGATATGGAGAATTGGGAGATTTAAGTGGACCACTGAAATATATTCAGGCATCTTAAGAAGTGGTGTTGTGTGTCTTGAAGAGCATTAAGGTGGATACAGACTAGGGCCCAATGGTATCTACCCCAGGTTATTGAGAGATGCAAGAGAGGGGATTGCTGAGGCCTTTAACAAGATCTTTGTACCCTCCAAAAAGAACTGAATGCTGTAAATCAGAAGCAAAAACAGAAATTGCTGGTAAAGCTCAGCAAGTCTGGCAGCATATTTGGAGAGGAATCAGAGTTAACGTTTCTGACGAAGGATCACTCAATGCAAAACATTAACTCTGATTTCTTTCCACAGATACTGCCATACCAGCTGAGCTTTTCCAGCAATTTCTGTTTTTGGTATCTTTATCCTCGCTATCCACTGGTGAGTGGCTAATGTTCATCTATTCAAGAAGGGAAACGGGGATTATTCAGGAAAATATACACCGTGAGTCTCACATTGGTGGTTGGGAAGCTACTGGACAGAATTCTTTGGGATAGGATTTATGCGCCTTTGGAAGAGCCTGGTCTAATTCGGGACAGTCAGCATTGCTTTGTGCAGGGCAGGTCATGTCTTGTTAATTTGATTGAATTTTCAAGGAGGTGACAAAGGTGATTGATGAGAGTTGAGCAGTGGATGTTGTCTATATGAATTGTAGTAAGGCTTTCAACAAGGTCCCTCATGGAGGGCTCATCCAGAAGATTAAAATGCATGGCATCCACGGTGACTTGGCCATGTGAACTCAGATTGGCTTGGTCATAGAAGGCTGAGGGTAGTGCTAGAAGAGTATTTTTCTATCTGGAGGTCTGTGATTAGTCATGTTCCGCAGGGATCTGTACTGGGACCTCTGCTGTTTGTGATGTGTGTATATAATATATATAAATATATGTATGTATATTATATATAAATATATGACTTAGATGAAAATGTTGATACAAAGAACACAAGAGAAGTACAGCACAGGAACAAGCCCTTTGACCCTGCAAGTCTGTGCCCTAACGAAACTTTAAAAAAAAACAAACCCTTTGTCCTTATTCGGTTTGTATCCCTCTAATCCCTCCCTATTCATGCAACCATCCAGATGCCTCTTAAATATCGTCAATGTGCCCTTTCCACCATCTCTTCTGGCAGGGCATTCCAGGTTCCTACAACTCTCTGCATGAAAAGTTTCCCTCGCACATCTCCCTTAAACTTTCCCCCTCTCACTTGAACCTGTGCCTCCTTGAAATTGAAACTTCAACACTGGGGGAAAAGCCTTTGACCATCTATCCTATCTATACCCCTCATAATTTTGTAGACCCCTATAAGGTCTCCCCTCAGCCACCGTCTTTCCAGTGAAAACAATCCTAGTCTTTTTAACGCTTCCTCATAGCCAATGCCCTCCAGACCGGGCAACATCCTGGTGAACATTGTCTGCAGTCTCTCCAAAGTTTCTACATCCTTCTGGTAGTGTGGCGACCAAAACTGCAAATAATACTCCAAATGCGGCCTAACAAGGGTTTTATACAGCTGCAACATGAGTTAGTAAGTTTGCAGGAGATCCGTTGAGTTGTGCATAGCGTAGAATAAAGCAGAATACAGTTGCAGATCTGGGTGAGGAAATGGCAAATGGAGGTTAATCCTGATAAGTGTGAGGTATTGCAATAAGTTCGAGATGGCAGTAAAGCTCAAGCAGCGTTTACCCTTACCTATTTTTTACATTCACCACTGAATGCCAAGAGTAGCAAAATTTATAACAATAAGCAGGTTGTCAATTTGGTAAAGTTGCAACACATGAAAAGCAATGAAATCGCAATTCTTTAGAAATTGTAGCCCGTGGACCAAACCTAAACACTGCAGAGCTGCTGCACCCGATCGTGGCGGACAATCAAAGAACGAGTCGAGGAGGACTGCACCTCATCTCCAATCCTCGGTGTTCATCATCGCAAAAGATGGGACTTGAGGAGTCTATAGTTAGAGAATTTTTTTATTGTTTTCCCTACGTATGTGGACGAACACGTGTTGCCCGCAACTCATGGCCATTCAGAGATTCCTCCATCACTCTAGTTCCGTGGCACAGTTAGTCAAGACAAAGTAAAGGATGTAGATTTCCTTCTGAACCTTAATGGCATCTTACACAATCTACAAGATAATCAACGTCAACGTTACTGAGGTGAGCTTTCAATGCTAAAATTTAAAGCGTTAACAGCTGTGATCTATGCAATCGGTCGACCTTTGACAGATAAGTCCATAGAATCCCTAGAGTGTGGAACCAACGAGTTGATACCGACGCCCTGAAGAGCATCCCACCAAGACCAGCCCTCTACTCTACCTCCTTAACCCCGCATTTCCCATGGGCAATGCACCTAGCCTGCGGGAGAAAACCGGAGCACCCGCAGTAAACCCAACGTGCAAATTGCATGCAGATAGTCGCCCAAAGCTGGCATCGAACACAGGTCTCCGGCACTGTGAGGAAGCAGCTAACCACTGAGCTACCGTGTCACCCTAGTGTTCTGCTGGTATTAATGCTTTGTCACAGGTTACACGTGGAGACATAGGCCCATTGTTCCAGGCCATTGTATTATATTGTGGTGACTATAAATGTAGAATTTCTGCCTTACATGTGTTTACATTGACTGTCAACTTTGTGTGTGTGTGTGTGTGTGTGTGTTTGTGCCTATCATCGTTCTGATGTTTTGCGAGAAGGACGATGCTTTGTTTGGTTTTTTACTCCATTTATTTTTTTAAAAAGCGCTTCCGCATGAATCAGATTTGTGACAGTGGATAAGATGTGTTAAAACAGATAACTCTCTGCCTTTAATCGCTCCAAAAATGAGGAATGCAGGAAGCTACCAGTTTTGTTTTCTTATTGCTATTCTATTCTGTACAGCGTCTATCTGCTACAGGGAAGGAGGCAGTTTTCATTCACTGTGGAAATACATTTTGATTATTGGGTGAATTTGAGTAACCTTAGGAAGAGTGTAGTATGTGTTGACCCTGTGAGTTGTAAGGTGTTCAGTAGCTATTACTGATTGCAACTGGGGTACATATTTTGATGGACTGTGGTGGATAATCTGTTATGTGAAGGAAGATAAAGTAGCTCAAGAACAGTTTGTATTTGAAGATCTATTGGTTGGGGTGCATTCAGTCTAAAGCGGTAGGCCGCGATTGTGGGGCAGGTAGTGAAATTTCTGCTTGGCACATTACGCTCCTGGCCAATTTACCCCGAGGGTATGGAATCGGGGAGATGCTTCAGTTTGGGGCAGTATGATGGCTCAGTGGTTAGTACTGCTGCATCACCGCACCAGGGACCCAAATCCTGCCTCAGGTGACTGTCTGTGTGGAGTTGTCACGTTCTCCTTGTGTCTGCGAGGGTTTCCTCCCATAGTCCAAAGACGTGCATAGGTGGATTGGCCATGCTAAATTTCCCATAGTGTTCAGGGATGTGCAGGCTAGGTGGGTTAGCTATGGGAAATGCGTGGTTACAGGGATAGGTAGAGGGGTGGATTTGGACAGGATGGTCTTCAGAGGGTCAGTGTGAAACTGGATAGGCCGAATGCCCTGCTTCCACACTGTGGGTATTCTACGATTCCACCAATGGTTGGTAATGTCTCTGAGTGAAGTGTGCTTGGTTGGCATACCTAGCAGCCAAAAGAAGTGTAGCTTCTGTCCTCCCAGTGCAATGTATTAATTCAGTGGTCAGTGTTAAATCCTGAGTTTGCCATGATGGGAGCCACTCGGCTCTCAGAGCTAATCATTCCCCATTTAAAAGTAAAAAGGGAAGTGACCATCTGCTGTCTACATTCTGAATTACAATGGACGTCATACCTTTCAGCTACTTCACACTGTACTCCAATATCGACTCTAGCGACAAATAGCAGCTTCAAGTAATAGTAAACGGAGGATGAGTACAGTCTCTCTGTTCGACCCTACCATTAACTGTGAACGTCCTGACGTGCTGTCCCTTCGTCAGCGCTCAGAAAGCTCGTGATCTCAAATAAACCTGTTAGACTATAACCTGGCGTCGTGTGACTTCCGACTTTGTTCACCGGGTCCAACACCGGCATCTGCACATCAGGACGTAGTCAGTTAATGTTAGGGCCCTGGCAGTATCGAACAGCGGGACTTAGGGGTTCAGGTACATAGGTCTCAGGTACAAAGTTGCATCACAGATAGACAGGATAGTTAAGTAAAAAGGCGCTTAGCGTGCTTGTGTTCGTTGATTAGACCATTGAGTACAGGAGTTTGGATGTTATGTTGGAGTTGTCGAGGACATTGGTGAGACCACTTTTGGAGTATTGTTGTTTTGGAGTTCTGGTTGTCATGTTATCGGAAGTATATTATTAAATTTGAGAGGGTTCAGAAGAGATCCGGATGTTGCCCTGAATAGAGGGTTTGAGATATAAGGATATAAATTGGATAAGTTAGGACTTTTTCCACTGGAGCATAAGAATTGAGGGGTGACGTTATAAAGGTTTATAAAAATCATGAGGGGCATAGATAAGGTGAATAGAATGTTGTTTTCACTAGGGTGGGGGAGTTCAAAACTGAAAAGCATATCTTTAAGGTGAGGACAGAAAGATTTAAATGGGAACTGAGGGGCAATTTTTTTCACACAAATGGTGGTTACTATGTGGAATGAACTGCCACAGGAAGTGGTAGATGTGGGTACTGTTACAAAATCTAAGACATTTGGACTGGTACATGAATAAGCAAGTTTTACAGGGATACGGCCACATGTAGGCAAGTTGGACTAGTTCAATTTGGGAAACTCGATCAGCGTGGATGAGTTGCACAGTGCAGTATGACTCTACAGCATAGACAACAAGAAGTCTGCAATATGATTTAAAGTTCAGGTTGGTTTCTATCATTTTCAATTTCTAAACATTTTAGCAAGTAGACTTAATGGATATGTCACACCATTTTTTATCTCCTCTCTGATTTTACTCTGGGTGCCAGCATAAATAAACGGATTGATGCAGGAGCTCAATAACTGAAGCATATATCCACTTTGTTGGACAATAAATATGGACTTACTGACATCAGAAACAGAGGAAAAAGGAATATTCGCAATCCGAACATAAATAATTGTCACAAAATACAACAAATATAAAAGAATGAAGCTTCCCGAGATGCCAAAAAGTAAAACAATCGATTTTCTTCTCTTCTCCATCTCTGGGTCACTCTCATTCTCTCCATTACTATGCATCCGGAATCTCCTGCGGGCTCTATTGGCTGCAACAATATGTCTAACAGTCAAAGCATTAAGCAGTACAATCAGAATGAATGGAAGACATGGAGTTACAATGGAACGAATCCAGTCATAGGCAGCCCATTCTGGTGTTGTATAATACTCTATTTTATGACCACAGAACCGGGGTGTTTTATCAATTATGTATATAGGTTCATAAGCAAAATAAGTGGAGATATTTTTTAGACAAGACAGTACTGACACAATTCCAATCACCCACGATGCCATCTTCTTGGTGCAATATTTTAATTTTAACTTTTGGCAACAAATGGCCACAAATCGATCAAAGGTAAAAGCAACCGTTAACCAGACAGAACTGTCAATGACTGCAAAATTTATCGAATTGCGAACACTGCACACTTGTGTGAGAGATAAGAAACTCAACTGAAAATAAATGCCAGCAATCCGGTTAAATATTACAACTGTGATCATGACCAGGAGATCTGTCACTGCCATCGACACAAGGTAATATGTGATACACATAGAGAGACCACATTTTCTTCGGGACAGAATCACAATCACTGCCAGGTTAGCTGCAATAAAGAGAAAGAAATTCGTAGACTTATTGTCATAGAGCTTCCCAAAACAGAGAAAGGGCTTTCAGCCTATTTATTCTGCAGAGCTTCGAAATAACTGACTATTCTAAAGCCATTTTCCAGCACTTGTCCCATACCCTTATATGCCTTGGCTCATAAGTGTACATCTAAATTTTCTCTTAAAAATTTGGAGGCTACCAACCTTACAGGCAGTGAACTTCAGATTCCCTAACTATTTTATCTGCCTGCCCTTCAGCATTAAGGAACTAGTGGACATGTACACCAAGGACTCTCTGATCTTCAGCGCTTCCCAGGATTCTACCATTTATCATGCTTCCCCTTGCCCTCTATTTTCATCTGCCCAAGCACATCAACTGACATCGGATTTTAATTCATTTGCCACTGACCAGAACTTTTGACCATACTTTCTATAACATCCCATAATTGTTTGGTTCTTCATCACTATTTATCACAACAGCAATTTTTGTATCATTGGCCAACTTGCTGATCAACTGTCCAACATTCAAGCCTTAATCATTTCTTGATACCACAAGCAGCAAAGGCTCCCACACTGACGCCCAAGTAACCCCAGTGGACACAAGTTGCTAATCTCAAAAGAAAAACCCTCGAATATTATCCTTGGCTTCTTCCATCTTCAGCCAATTCTGGATCCAATTTCCCAAAGTTCCATGGATCCGATTGGCTCTTAACTTTGCTATCAGTCTCCCATGCAGAAATTTATCAAGCGTCTTTCTGAAATCCAGGGAGAATATAACGAATGTGTGACCTAATCTTCACAAGAGGTTGCCTCCTCGAAAAATCCAGTCAAGTTGATCAGATATTATCTCACTTTAAGAAAACCATATTTGCTGTCCTTGATTAATCCACGCCCTCCCCCCACCCCCCAGCACAGATCAGAATTGCTTCTAATATTTTCATACCACTGAGGTTAGACTGAGTGGCTTGTAGTTTTCTTGTTCATATCTTGCTCCCTTCTTGACTAACAATGCGATATTGGCTCTCATACTGTCCTCTGACAACTCTACTGTGGCCAGACAAGACTTGAAAATTATGATTAATGTCCCTATTTCTTCCCTTGGCCAATTCAGCAGACTGGATAAATTTGATCCTGCTCTGAAAATTTATCTCCTTTTAAGACTGTTGCTTATTTCTATACCCACATTGTCCCTTCCATTAGTGGACACCGATACAAGGTATGGACATAGAACGCTCCCTACGTCAGAGATAAAAGGTACTGCAGATGCTGGAGAATCCGAGATAACAAGCATGGGGCTGGATGAACACAGCAGGTCAAGCAGCATCATAGGAGCAGGAAAACTTGACGTTTCGGGCCTAAACCCTACGTCATCCAGCTCTACACACAAAATTTCACTGTAGTCTTTAATGATACCTACTCTTTCCCTCATTGTGCATGTACATTAAGGATTAGATGATAATAACTACAGATTTTATTTTACCTGCTAATATTCTTTCATGCCCACCTTTTTTGGTCTTTTTTTTAATCCTCTTGCAGACTCTGTACTCCCCTAGAGCTTCTGCTATTTTACAGCCCTCGGTATCTGCCACAACTTCCCTGTTTCTCCTTATCCGATCCTACATATCGCTTGGTGTTATGTTCACAGGATTTGTTGGTCCCATACTTTATTAGAACACCGGCCCTTTACTCTTTCAATTCCTTCTTGAATGCGTTTCACTCGTCTGACACAGATTTATATAAAATTATCTGCTCCCAGTCCACTCTTGCTGAATCATGATCTTTCTGAGCACCGCCCCTTTGTCAAGTGAAGACAAATGAGCAGCACTCCTAAAGTTTGTGATTTTAAATAAGCCTGGTGTCGCGCGAACTTGTTCACCCCAGTACCACAGCGGCACTTCCATATCATTGCTGAATTATGGCTGATCTTGTTTAAATTACCCTTCGTTCTGTTTAGAATTTTGATATCTAGCCCATTCCTACCCTTTTACCACAATGATCTTGAATCTAATGGAGTTATGATCACTGCCTGCAAAATGCACACCCACTCATTCCATCGACAAAAATTATGTCCAGGACAATTCTCCGCCCACCCCTCCCCCATTCAAATGGCCTTCTATCTACCGATTTATGAAGCTGTCTTGGATGCATTTTAAGTATTCCACTCCTTCTAAACCTTTTACAATACAACTACCTAATTAATGTTGTAAAAGCTGAAATGCCTTAGTATCACTACTCTGTAACCTTTACAGTTCTCTGCCAGCTTACCTGCTGTGTATTTCTCCCGCACTGTTAGGGGATCTGTGGTACAATCCCAGCAATTTGATTACTCCTTTTTGGTCTCTAAGTTCTATACATGTGGCTTCATTCGTGTAGCCTTCTAAAATTTCATTCTTCCTAACTGCTCTAATTGGTTTCATGACACCTCCCTCTACGTTTATACCCTGCCTTGTTTCGCCTGAAGAAGCTGTATCTGGGAATTTTGAGCTTTCAATCCTGACCCTCAACCATGTCTCAGTGATAGCAATTACATCATGCCTCAAGTTTAAACGTGCAGCTTCAAATAATCTACCTTGTTTCAGACACCTTGCATAAAAATAAATACAAAACAACCTTTCCAATCTCGCTCTGGCACCTCAATTGGTCCCCAATTCCTATGCTTTCTTTACACCCTTGCTGTATCTTCAAATTTTGGTTGTTCACCTACCAGTTTTGAACTTGCTTTCTGGATCCCACCGTCCTACCAATTTAGCTTAAACCCTCCCCAACAACACAAGCAAGAATCCTCACAAGGATACCTGTTCGCCTCTCAAAGCAGTCCCAATGCCCTAGAAATGTTAATCCCGCATGTCTGTGCCATTACTACAGCCAGGCATTCTTCTGGATTAAGTCTCTCTTGTTTTTCTATACATAGATCCAGAATTGGCACTGGAAGTAATTCAGAGATTACTAATTTTTACGTCCTGTTCTTTGATCTACTTCTTTGTTCCCTAAACTCCATTTGCAAGACATAATCTCTTTTTCCTAGCTATGTCGTTGGTACCTACACGTATTACGCAGTACTGCAGATGCTGGAGAATCCGAGATAACAAGCATGGGGCTGGATGAACACAGCAGGTCGAGCAGCA